>PVKY010004287.1:0-19547 GCA_004027775.1 Bradypus variegatus
TCATTCCAGGTCCACTAGTGCTCTCTCCACTGCTGAATCTGTTGGGCAGTCAGGTGAACAAGTGCTAACTGCATGACTCAGCTTCTTCATGTGTTCTAGTTCCCAGCCATTTTAGCATCTGTTTCCATCAGTGTCGGCTAGCACTTGGCATGTGTGCACCTCATTTTTTTTTATTTTGCCCCAATGTGCTTTTATTTTTTGAGTTGTTGAATGTTTATAGTCCTGTTACTAGGCCGTAGATGCCTTATAGCCTGTTTGACGAGATTACTTCTCCAGTGTTCATGTTTATGTTAAAAACTAAACAAAGCAGGAAACAGCCCTTCACTCCCACCCCCACCCCAGGAAAGCAACAGCCAAAAAGGTGTCAGGTAGGGTCCCTGTGGGGAAATGGGGTCTGGATATCATCCAGCAGAGTCGTTCACCTCGATAGTCTTCATTTCAATAAAGTATTGATTATTAATGTTAGGTATTAGTTGTCAGGTTTACATTATTTGAGATTCCATTTAGTTGCCATATAGTTCCAAATTATAACAAATATCATTTCATTCGTATTAAAATACATGGATTGTCCTAAAACATTTTATGGAAAAGCAGGATAAGAATTCAGATAATCAAGTCAGGCCAAAGGTAGCCTGATCCTTAGCAGCCTGCCAGCTTGAGACCTTGTCTCGCAGCTCTGTCCGGAAATCCGCTGGGCCCAAACGCAAGCATCCTAAAGTAGGGCAGCCATTTGCCATATTGAACTGGCATCATTTTGATGAGCTTAAAGTCCCTGACGATGACAGTTTTGTCAATCGAATAAGACATGTTCTATTAATTTGCTCACTATTGGTGGCCACAGCTGTGACCAGTTAGTTGACTGAGTCCGACATCCTGCATTCTTCCTCTAAATGAAGCCAGCTACGCATTTTAGCTATGTAGATGCTGATCCACGTGGGCCAGACTGAGGGCACAGTTGTATGTATCCATCTCTTAGTAATCGTTTCAGAGCAGTGAAAATGTTGAGCAGAGATTGGTCTAGTGAAAACAAAAGGCTTATAATTATGCTTAGATCCAGACCAGCATTTCCCCCTAGAGTTTGAAATTCAAATGGTCTATCATTTATATCAGATGATCTGCAGTCACCGTGTATGGCAAAGCTGTGTGCATCTGGGAAGCACAGAATAATTGCATTGTTCTTACAGTTTTAATTTGTGTCTGAAAAATCAGTATTATCCCTGGAGTAAGAATTGCTGGCATGAGATCTTATTTTTTTTACTTTCCTTTTTTTTAAAAAAACTCAGTTTTATTTACGTTTATGCCGGGTGATTTTTAAATGGCTTATAACTGAATTACTTTTGTTCTGTTACTCATAAATCCCCTACTATCTACCCTTTTTTAATGAAAGAAAAATCAAAGGTCCTTTCTAAAATGACGCTGTATATGCACAATAAATCCCAAATTTACAGTTGTTTCATATTTCAGCTGATAAATGTATATATATGTATAATTGCTTGTGTGGTCTTTCTTTTTTTGGTTTATATGGCACATTAAATCACACTTTAAACATTGCAAGTAGTGATATTTAATATGATCAATAAGTGCATTAAAAAAGGGGATAGTATAGCATATAATTTTTGTTTCTTTATAAAATTTCGTGACTGTATAACTTTTTTGACTAGGAGTGTTTCAGACTTTCTCCCTTTTTTGTGGTGTTGGAAGGTATAATGTTTTAAAAGTTAAGTAATACTTCAGTTTTAAAGTTCACCAGTTTTGTTGGTGATGTCATGTTACATATCTAAAATTTTAAACATATTTTACAGGAAAGATTAATTCAGGTAAAACAGGTATTAGTTCCCATTTATTTTAAATGCTTTATTTACTAGAATATGACTAATACAGAGGTTTTCCTTCTGCAAACAGTGTCTTATTTGCTAACACTGAGAAAACATTTTTTTATCTTAACAATTTTCCTCTAACGGTTTTTATACACTAGAATATTAAATATGAAACTTTTCACCTGCAGATAGTGTGACACACTTTAGGAAGTACGACTTCACACTAGCTGTTTCCTGTTACAGTTTTCCAGCACTTCTTAAGCAAGCCTGGTCACCTGATTTAATGGGTGTTTAAAAAGTTAGTCTTCATTATCCATGATCATTAACAAGCTTAGAATAGCTGTTTGAACTGCTAAAATTTTGTTGTAAATTCTTTGGATTATTTCCATTTTGTTTACATGTATAAAGATAGTTGTTTATAAATCCTTTGAGGCTTCAGGTAAAATTTATACTGAATATTATCTGAATGTTTTAACAGTGAAGATGATGGATTTTTGTGGTTATTATTAAAGAATTTTAATGAATTGATTTTCAGATAACCTTTGCTGGTGACACAGAGGCAACATGGTGAACAAATATCTAGGTTTAATTGAACTTAATATCAGTCAAACTGTAGTGACACTAAAGAAAATTTGCACAGAGATCAATTTAATATATTTGTTTCAAATTTTAGCTTTTTGATAATTACACATTGTATTAGAACTTACTTGTCAATCCATGAAGCTTTCTAATTCGTTTAAGCAAACATCAGGACCACTTGCCTCTAGAGGGAAAGTTAAATAGATCAAAGACTCAGAGCCCAGCTCCCTTCTATAATGTTTCCCTCTCCCTTGTCTCAAAGCTCATCAATAATAAAATATCGTTAAAGAACCATTTCAGTCAACAGGAAGGAGGCTTTGTGGCATGCTGGCATTAAATATGAGCAGCTTAAACCTGGCCACAGGTAAACAGGCATAGTTAAAATTGGTGAGAGGCTCTCAGCCTCTGTCCTGTTGGTGGGAAGAGGCGTGAGCCCTTGCAAAGACCTGAGAAACTTTGAATTAAAGTGACCATCTTTTCCTCTTATTTTCTGAATAGACCGGTTTGGGCTTGGCCAGCCAGGAAGAATACCTGGTTCTGTGAACGCCATGCGGGTTTTGAGCACAAGCACAGATCTCGAGGCTGCTGTTGCGGACGCGTTGGTAAGAGGCCCACTGTGTGCAGTCTCCCTCAGTGACTCATCTGCATTTTTCCCTCTCCCGACAGGAAATTGCCCCCAAATCAGGTCACTAAATCATCTTTGACACTCTTTAAAATTGTGTAAATACTGGATAAATTTGTTATTATTGCCTTCTTCTTAAACTGTTACCTCTGCACACAGGTGAATGTTGGCCTTACAGGAAATATTAGTACCAAGTACTTCTTATGTCTGTGCCTCAGTATCAAAGGAAGTTTTGAGGACATTGGGTTTCTCGGATGTCATTGGGCTTCTTTTTTTCTTTTTATCTGTATTTCTGTTTTGTGTTTTGTTTTTGTTTTTTGCATTTCCTTTTTTCCATTCTGTTGCTTCCTTTTTATTCTTTATAGATGGATGGCATAGCCTAAACGTATTGTGATAGTAAGTGATAGCGCTTGCCGTTTGAAAATCTTGCATTTATTTCATTACATCACTAGTTGGTGCACATGTTTTGGTTTTGTTTTTTAAGTAGGACTCTAAGTCATCATTTAGGAAAAGTTTCCTGAATTTCAAGGTCAGCCCTTTGAGGATGTGAAACACCAGTGGAATGTGTTTTGGCATCACTGTAATATAATATCCTTTTTAAAAAAAAAACAGTGTAAAGTGATCAGAAGTCCTTTAATTTGTGGTTATAGCAAAAAGTTCCTCGGTCAAATCAGCTTGTGGTCAGATTGCTTTCTAAAGAGGCATTTCAGCTGGTAGTAACAGCCTCTTGTATATTCCAGTTTATGTGCTTAGCATTTGAAATAGATATTCTTTAGAACTGTCTGATCTCTGGTCTTGCCCTTGCTGTTTTAAGATTTATTCCCTTTGTAAGGAAAATAGTACATAATGTCCTGCTTTCAGACCCTGAAGTTTTTAGGCCAGCTGTGTTTCATCTGATCCAAATTTTATAGTCTAAGGCCACAGCGATTCTAGCTTTCATCCCTTCCTGTCACTCCTTCATTTGTTTTGCTCAGCCAGGTTTCTCTGACAGACATCTGTGAGCAAGCAGTTTGCCAATCTCCTAATGCTCTCCCTGCAGCCAGGGCTGCCTGGCCGGCTCTGTTCTGCCTGATGTAGAAGAGCTCTTTTCTGGCAGGTCCTGGATTGAGGGTAAATCCTCTACCCATGGCTTTAACTCAGGAGTCAAGAGCTGAAACAGAATTCTGGGCAGCTCTTTCTCCATCCAATTGCAACATTTGGAATCTGTTTCTTAATTATTCAGGGACCCTAAGAAGTAGAGGTCAGAGGGGTGGGAAATGGCTGATGCTGTAAACTCTGGGTTAAATAGGACTTCCATTTAAGGTGGGGAGTCCTTTAGTTCTTTAAAGAGCTGCTTAAGGGACTGTGTGCAAAGTTCTAAGAGGCAGAATGGGTCTTGGGAATTTAAGCTTTGGCTTGGCTTGACTTGGGCTTTTTTCTGAGCTCTGACTTCCCTTGCACTGGTGCTGTAAATCAGCTGCCCTTATTACTTTTGGACCAAACTGTTTGGTCCTTCGGAGTGACCAGCTTCAAGAGAAGAGAAGCGCAAAAATGGTACAGAATCCTTGCCTCACGGGACAGGAGCTCCCAGGGTAGACAGAATCTGTCATCGGACTTGATAGTAGATGTCACAGTGACCTTGTGTGCAGACCTGTGCTTGGCTGGTTTGGGGAAGATTTTAGCCCAGAATTACAGCAAGTATCAGATGGTTTCATAAGAGCTGGTAGGAGGGATAGGAAATGCCATTTTGAAAGCATTTTTATTATTATTCGCTTGATATGAAATGCTTGCTAACCTATATTTTTAGTTTGCTAAGATATGTTTTGCTATACACTTTTGTTGCGAGAACATTCCCCACATATGCTTCTGACATAATTCTCTATGCTTTCTCCCCATCCTTCAATATTTTCCTGCCTACAGCTGTTAGGAGACTCCAGGAGCAAGGTACCAGTGCTTTAACTTTTGTTTTACAACTTTATTTTTTTTCTGTTGCAAGTATATTTCCTTTAGGGGGCTAGTGGAAGCAATAAAATAATGTAGTATAGAAATGTGGATCTAAATTATGATTTTGTTGAATCTAGTGATGCTTTTGTCAGTGATGGAATCAATCACATTTCACATACATTTGTGAGAGTATTTATTTTGAATGTCAAGCTCTGCTCGTTCTCCTATTAATATTTCATTTTATTTGTTAATTCAGTTTGTTACCTATTGTATCATTATTTCATGAATGTATTCATTAGACATTTTTCTCATTTTAGGAATCCAGTTTGTGGATAAGTAGACTAATCATATAATTTATTATCCGAACAAATTTACTCTGAGAGCGAAAGGGGGTGCTATTAAACTTATGCTGGGACAATAGACATAAGGAGAACTGCCTGGGACAATTTGGGATGTACATGTAAACTGTATTCTTAGAGAAATGCATTTCAACCAGTTAAGCCAATAATTATTGTTTGCTTTTAGAGAAATTGTACTTTATCAGTGTTACATAGCCATTGCTCTATTATTTATGGGTTTAAGTTAGTTTTATACCCAGGGTAAGAGAAATGGCTAAAGCAGGCAACATAGCCTGCTTTAAGAGGGAGCCTATTTGTGTTACAGAACTTTAAGTAAGTCCTTCTTCCTAACAGTGGCTCGATATTTAAGAATCATTTTATGTATTCTGTTTCTGCCACTGACCTTTAAATTTCAGACTTTTTCTTAAGGAAGCACAAGTATTCAAACAAGTAGGCCTGTGCCCAAGATACCTGGCTTTTGGCTGGGGGCTGGTTACTGGCACCCTACGGTGTGTCTGTGCCGAGCTGGGTTACCGAAACGTGCTATTGCATTAATCCTCACCCACAAGCCTCTGAGACGGGTAGTTACCACCGTCTTACAGACGGGGACACTGAAGCAGAAAAATGAGGAGGTTTCTTGAAGTCCCGCGGCAGCGACTGTTGGCGGCCCACGCCTGTCGCACTGCCAGGGCCACTCCCCCGCCAGAGGCGTCCTCTTGCCCGCCGGGGGGGCACTGCACCAGCTTGGCTTGCCTGCGGGGAGACCGCTCTCCCGCCTCCAGGGCGCTGGCGGTGGGCGCGGGGAAGTGTGTGCGTGTGTTGTTGCCTGAACCCGGGCCGCCCTGCCTTTGTGTGGCCGCACTCCCACAAGCCGATTTCACCTTTCCGTGTCTTCTTCGTGCCCCTGCCCCGCTCCCGGCAGAAGAAGCCTGTGAGGCGGCGCTACGAGCCCTACGGCATGTACTCCGACGACGACGCCAACAGCGACGCCTCCAGCGTCTGCTCCGAGCGCTCCTACGGCTCCAGGAACGGCGGCGCCCCGCATTACCTGCGACAGACGGAGGACGTGGCGGAAGTGCTCAACCGCTGTGCCAGCGCCAGCTGGTCGGAGAGGAAGGAGGGGCTGCTGGGCCTGCAGAACCTGCTGAAGAGCCAGAGGACGCTGAGGTCAGGGCAGGGCAGGGGCGAACGCAGCCCGGCTCCCGTGTCGTCCCCCTGCGGCCCCGACCGGGTCCCCGCCGCCCACGGGGTTCCTTCCAAGTTCCAGGCGCCAGGGTGGGCACCCAGTCTGCAAGAGGCAGGCAGCCCTTGCCACTTGAGGCTTAGCGAGTGTGTGAGGTTGTGTAAAACATTTGGTTCCCTGTGGAGCATCTGTGTTGAATAGGTGGGAGATCTTGGTACAGACTGCAATTCAGGTTAAAAAAAATATGTATTAAACAACTGTGCTTGGTCTAAGTGCTTGATTAGAGGCAGAAGAAAACTGAGCCTCTTGGTTTTGCTTTTAGTTAGACCTTTGCGGAGTCAGCAGGGATTATTAGTAGAAAGTAGAAAGTTGTTAGCAGACTACCAGGACTTAAGGTCTGCTGAGCAGATTTGTGGTGCTGTGGAGAGCCTGTTTTTCACAAGCACACATTTTCGTAATAGCAGTTGATTAATCAGGAAACACAGTTTCTCTTACATGGTCAAGTCACAGCTGTTGATCAAAGCAGCGTTATGATTGGAAAATATAAGTGTAGAAGTTGTCTTGGCTATTAAAATTTCTTTAGGAAACGTAACTTCGTTTGAATCTGAAATTCTATAACTTCTGTGCACTTTTGTCCATTGCAGCAATTGATTTTGTGACTTGAGTTTTGAAAGCACAGATGACTGTCCCATTCTTAGAGGGAGCCTGCCTATCCTCTGGAAGTGGTTACAGTGTACAGTTCCATAAATTGGTCAACTCACTATTTGTTAAGAATCCTTGAAATGTTTGTACCCTTTGGCTCAGTAATTCTACTTCTAGGGCAAAGTGTATAAAGATGTTTATTAGAGCATTTTTAATAGTAGGAATTCAGAAATAACCTCAATATCTAATAGTAGGATGATGGCTAAACACTTTTCTGATTTTGTTATTGGTATTTGTTTACCTAATCTTTAAAACAACCCTATAAAGTAGGTTTCATTATCATCCCCATTTTATAGATGAGGACATTGAGGCACGGAGATGTTAAATAACTTAACCCAGGTTAAATAGCCAGCTAAGTGGTGGAAAAAGGATTCTGACACAGGCTTTCTGATTCCAGAATCCCGCTCTTAAATCACAATGAATAAAATTTACTGCTATGGGATTATATTTAAAAGAATGTTAAATGGAAAAGGTGATAAACAAATTTTTAAAATTCATGTTTGTGTGTATACACACACACCCATCTTATACATGTGCACAGCAAGCAGAAAATAAAATGGAATATTCCAGAATAATACCAGTATTATTTCTATAGTTATTGTTTTTGCCTTCTTTATGTTTCTGTATTTCATAAATTTCCTAAAATAGACATGTATTACACATACCGAAAAAGTATGTGTTTGTATCATATCTCATCAAATCGGTGGCCCCATTGATTGGCACACCATTATTTTATATCCATCTAAGAAGAAATGCTGCTCATTAAAGCATGGCAGTACTAAAATGACATGGACCGTATGATGAATCTCAAGTGCAGAGATGTGGAAATGTGAAAAAGTAGATAGGTAACTTAGATACCAAGAAATGCAATACTTTGTGTCCTTTGGGTCATTTTTCTTGAGATAAAATTGTGAGATGGAATAAGCATTCAGTCATCGATGGAAGCCCCTCGTGGATGCTGCAGAACCAGGGGGCCCCGAGTTGTTAGCAGTATTGGGGATTATTACTGAGCTGTCTGCTCGGCATGCGGTGGGGTCACTCATGAGTGATGATGCTTACATCAGGCCTTGAAGTAAAAATGGGACTCAGATAAACAGCTAACGATAAGGAAAGGCCAAGGGAACTAGCACAAAATGAATGTTGGCTTTGTCCCCAGCACCGTTGTAAGCACTGTAAGTTTTCTTCTCAGTCCTCTCAGCAACCCAATCTTATTTGGCCAACATGGAAACTGAGGACTTTGTCCATAGCAAAACTGAGGTTAAACCTAGGTCTGTCTAACTCTAAAAAACACATGTGTTTTCTAGTTCATCCCATTGCCTTTCAGCTGTGGCAGGTGGAAAACAGAGCTGGGGTGAAATGAAAGGGATTTGGCTCATGGCTTTGCCCCTTTCAGATGTGTGAACTTGGGTAATTGATTCTCTGAGTCTCAGTTTCCCCATCTTAAAATGAGGGCAAAACCATCATGGTCTTATAGTCCTTTTACTTTTATCATGTAATAAAGATAATTCATTTGTGGAAAAAAGCATTTTCATATAAATATAAATTATGTAAAACTTACATAGTTGATTGAACTAAAAGGATTTCGAGGAACATAGCAGTAGCTATTGCCGTGTGGATTTGTTAAATTTTAAATTCCTTTATTTTCCTGTTATTTCCTCTAGTCGGGTAGAATTGAAAAGGTTGTGTGAGATCTTCACCCGGATGTTTGCTGACCCTCATAGCAAGGTAGGTCTGGGGCCTTGCCTTACCCTCTCCCTGCAGGGCCTGCGTGAGCTGTGTAACACCCTCCCGGACGATGGCGAGAACTCCCCTAGCGCAGGTCAAACTTGACAAATTTAACACCAATTTCAGCAACGGTTTGTGTTCCATCTTGTAAAATCGGAACTTTGGAAACTTCAAACGTCCATAAAACTTCAAGTTAAATAAAGTGTGCGTCAAAGAATATTTATCATGGAGAGGATCAGATGTAGTCTTTAACTCATTCAGCAAATAGTGTCTCCTCTTAGCTAAACACTATGCTAGGTTCTGGAGTATAAGACTGCATTATAACATTATTTGAACTTAGGGTAATGAACGAAAACAGTCAAGTGTGTTGTTACTTTTTTGTAACCTATTAGAATTTGTCTCTGTCGGGCAGTTTAGAAAACTGTAAGATTTATGTAATGGATTTATCAAAGCACCAAATTATTTCTCCAGATAGAATTTTGCTGTTCCCAGCAACTTTCTGGATCTGAAATAGGTGGTCACTTAGCTGGGGCCCACGCCTCCCTGGCGCCAAGGGTTGCACTGAGCCTGAGAAGGGCTTTTTTGGTGTGGGAATCCCTGCTGAGGACAAAACACCCATGGGTGTGGGGTAAGGCCCTTCCAGGCGTGGTGCTGAGAGGGGGACCCTTTACTGAATTTCACTAGGAATCCAGATTTTAAATATATACCATTGTTTGGGAGGAAGCCCTTAGAGGCTGTTAGATACTTTTATAGAAAGAAAACGGGAGTATTAGGATTTAAAGGAAGTTAAAGGGTGGATATAGGACAGAATCTAATGTGCAGAAATTGATAAACCGTAAAACAACCTCAGCAAATCTTGAATGCTTGCGGGTCAGGAATACCTATCTTATCCTACCATTCTCTTTGTAAAAATGGTCTCATCCAGGTCAACCTGGGAGAAAGAAACCTGTGATGGCCAGAGAGTCCAGTTCTTGTGATTCCCCTTGCTTTCCTGTCCTTTCTTCCTTATAGGAATTGTCCTTGAAGTGTCACACATCCAGCCACGCATCCCCCCAACATTTCCTGAGTACTCACTCTGGGCTCGGGTTGCAGAACATACGATGTGTGCCCTGCCTTTTGAGACACTCAGGGAGGGCACGTAGGGGCACCAGTGCAGGGGGCTTTTTTTCTGAGCAGCAGCTCTCCTCACTCAGTCTCAGTCTTGAAGCATGTCTTCATATCCCTAACTGACCCTCACCAAGGTTAACATTAACAGTATTAATAAAATGAAAGAAAGATTGTGTTTAAAGGCCACATAGCTGACCTAAGATATATGATTATCAAGACTTTTTTTCTCCACGTGTGGGTTAGAAGCAATAAGATTTATGCCATAAGCATAATAAGATTAATAGGATTTACAGCATAAGGGATATGAGCTGGTTTTGGACACTGATGGAATTTCTGTTACCTGTCACCTCTAGATTGCTGATTCAGAACCAGAATATGAGGATAAAGAAGGAAATTTGTTTCCATCAGAAGGCTCTTGTACAGTGAGTTTGGAGGGCTCAGTTTAGTTAATATTTGCTAGCTACCTATGAGCTAAGCCAGGAATCTCACAGCCAGGCCTCATTTACTTCTTTTGTAAAAGCTGTCTCACGAGAGACCCCTGCTGTCAAACAGTTGCTGTGCTGGAACAGATGGCTGGGTTGTCGCACTAGAGTAAGTCTCGATTACAAGAGAGGAACGCAGTGCTACTTAACTCTTGAAAATTGGTTCAGGGCAATCCCACTGTGTACTCTACTTCACCTGAGATAGCACTGATAATCACACAGCAGCTTGAGAATATGTGAACTGTCAGCATCTTTTATTTTAAGCCAAAACCTTTTATAACTTTCTAGTATTTGAAATTAGCATATGTCAAAATACCTGCCTAAAATGCAAAACAACATACAAAAGTGAGTAGGTTTTTTTGCTCATTTTATAGTAGTATTCATGGAATGCTAGATAGCAAACAATAATAATATAGGATTAGGACATTTCAGAGGTCTGGAAAAAAAAAAGTCTTCAAGACTGAATTCATACTTTTCAGCCAAGTTAATTCCTCTCTATACTCACTTTTAAAGGCCTGTATCAAGGGAGGGGAGAGTATTTTATTAGTTGTAGATTTTTCAGGTCTTTTAAAAAACTGCATGGAAGTAGTATTAATTCACAGTGGACTAACATTGAATTTGTTTTGTTGCATGGCCTGCTTTGCGGTGGAATTCACAACAGAGAGTAAGTTCCAATCCTTTTTCCTATATCTGTTTTTGGCAATACATTTGCCTTCCATAATGAGAACAGTTGTTAACAGCGTTTGTTAACCTAAGTTACGCGATTCTGGGCAAAGCCAGTGTGGGCATTGTTAATGTTTTGTAGACTTTGGTGGAAATCATGAATGTGGTGAAATATCTGGTTTTCATTTTTATTCCTTTTCTAGGTTTTCAGTATGTTTCTGGAGACTCTTGTGGATTTTATAATAATTCATAAGGATGACTTACAAGACTGGCTTTTTGTTCTTCTCACACAATTACTTAAGAAAATGGGAGCAGATTTACTTGGATCTGTGCAAGCAAAAGTACAGAAGGCTCTAGATGTGACAAGGTAAGTGTTAAAGGTCTGAACCATTTAATGTGATGAGATCTCACAGGGGGTTTCTTGCCACTCTCTTCTGCCATGGTCTTTGTCATCCACTTGAATGTTTCTCTCTTACTCATTTCCCGTGTTCTCATGTTGACATATTTAGTGACATGTCATACTAATCTATGAGATGAAATATCCACCTCTTCTTTGAGTTGGCATTTTTCTGAATGCCTAAAATAAATGTAAAAGCAAATGTAAAACTTCTTAAATGGATCATCTTCTCTTTTAAGAAACATTTTTAAAATATTGGTTTACTTCCTTCTGAAACCTTGGAGTATTTTTAATACTTCAACTTCTTATAGGTCACCCTAAAAATGTTGTAATGTGCAATCAGGTCTCCCTGTCTGATGTGGGGTTCCCATTGATCTGGGAATGGTCTCTACTTGGACAGTACATTGTTCCGAGACTGCTGACACGTTCACCGCATTTGTAACCCTTCTGGCTATTAGGAGAAAAGAAAAACTGCCAAAGCTCAGAAAAGTGTGAAAAACTGACCATATGCTGGCCTTGTTCAAAACCTCTTCCATGCAATTTTAGGTCCCACCTTGCAAATACTGGGAATTAGGTGATCTCAGAAGGAACTTTGCAGTAATGCTTTGGTTGTGAATTGGTGGAAGGTGGTGGGAAGTGCATCAAGTCTGTGGATTTTTCACAGAACAACCAAATTAATAACTCCCGCTTACTCAAAATTATCATCAGTGCACTACATTTAATTTACTAGGTATCATAGAATTGTCAGGGTAACAGGCTATCAAGATGATCTGCATTTTATCAGTGAGGAGACGGAGACTTTGACTCGACTTGCCCAGGGTCACACCTGGTGTTGGCAAGTCTGGGAACTAGAATCCAGGATTGCTGGTTCCTGCAGGCTACCCTATAGACACCCCCTCTCCTGTAGGGCAGAGGAGAGCAGGGCGAGTGGCCATGCCTCTCCCTCCTTCTCGGGCTCCCCTGACTGTATCACAGCAGCGCCTGCTGTCTGCTTCGGCCCCCATGCTTGCATCTCCTACGCCTCCTACCTCTGGCTCGGCTGTTTCTTGACCTTGTGACATCTTGTGCAAGTCCCATCAGAGTAGAAGTTGCATTCTTAACTTCCATCTGTGTTCTTGTTAAGAAATAGCAGAAAGGATGGGAGTGATTGAATACTCAATAGGTGCTGACTTTATATACTCTGAATCACAGTCGCTATGTTCACCTTGTATTGCCGTGTACCAGTTACCACAAACTTAACAGCTTAAAACACCACCTCTTTACTAACCCACAGTTGTGCAGCTCGTAGGTCCAGAAGGGTGTGTCTGGGCTTTATGCTCAGGCTTTCACCAGGCTGACGTCAAGGTGATGGCTGCTGGGGAGGCATGTTCAGGTTGGTGGAATCCAGGTCTCTGCGGTAACAGGCCCGGGGCCCCCCATTTCCTGGCTGGCTTCAGCTGGGGGCCACCTGCATTCTTTCTCAAGCTTTGAATCTCTGATTTCTTCTGCCCCAGCCAGAGAAAACTCTGCCTTTAAAGGGCTCATATGATTGGATTAGGCCCATCTGAATTATTCAGGATAATTGCCTTATTTTAAGACCTACTGAGCAGTAACCCTCGTTACATCTGCACAATTCCTTTGGCAAGTAACTAACATTCATTTGTGGCTGTGATAACTCATGATAGTCCACAGTCCCAGGGATGGGGGCAGGATGTCTTGGGGGGCCAGTTTTAGAATTCCGCCCACCAGGCAGTTACAACCATAAACCTGCCCTTTGGCCTTACCTGCTTTAGTGATTGCTGTGCAGGTGATTTCCCATGTGATCTGGAGTCATTCATTTGCTCATTCTTCTGTTCGTGTATTCATTCTATATTAGGGACCCACTGTACACGTCCGAAGCGAGACCTACGATGCAGTGTTTGGGGCATAGTTCTGGGCCCTGCTGTGATGGTGGTGTAGTGGGGCAACTTGCCATAATGTTAGAATGTGCTAAGTGCCACTGGGTTCTGTGTGCCTTTGAATCTTAGCATTTCTTTTTTAAAATGTGGGAATGATATTTCTGAGGCCAAATTTTACAGATAGATTTCAGGATACTTCTTTTTCCCCATTTACTCACCCCTGGAATTAAACACAGTGGCAAGCATCCTGACTGGAAGAAACCTTAGCGGCCAGTGGTTTGTCCCTGTCAGTTTACAGATGAGCAGGTCAGGACCCAGAGAGGTTTACTGACTTCTGCAGAGTCCATGAATGGCAAAGTATAGACTAGCACCCAGACATTTGGTTGCCACCCAGAGTTCTTTCCACTTGGCCACACAAACTTTTAGCAGCCAAGAAAATTCCAGGGTCATTGTTTCCAAATTGCTGTGTCGTTTAACCCATGCAGACTTCAGTGACAGTGTTGGTGTTAACGGCTTCTCTTTACTGAGCAGCTTGGTGTGCCAATCACTGAGCAGTTTACAGTTCTAGGTGAGGGTGAGCGGTCTTTTGTTTTCTGCACGAGAGTGAGGAAACTGAGGCACAGAAAGATTGTCATTTGCTCAGGTACATAGTGAGCCAGGGCCAGAATTTGAACCCAGGCTCCAGCCTTCAAAGCCCGTGTTTGTTCCTCTACACTATCAAACCAACTATTTTCTTTGGTCCCTGGCCTTGTAGATCTGCATAATTTGCAAGGCTAATGGAATTCTACTATCCAATATTGATTCCTGCTTTTCAGTGAACTCCAAGAAACACTACATTTGCAATAAGGCTTTCAAACTTCATCAAATTTAGATAATTAAGCTCAGTGGAATTAGGGGACATTTGCTATGCACCCACACGTACTGACAGATTTATAAAGGTTTAGCCAGGGATTGACCACAGGGGTTGGGCTGACGTGGCTGACTTAAATGAGTGACGCAGGTGGTGGGCTGGAGAGCTGAGGTCAGCTTGTGGCTGTGTTGGGATGTGGGCCCAGTGGTGCCAGACTTTTCAAGAAAGGTCAAAAATGCAGATTTGGGCAACACTTTGAGATATCCCCCCTCCCCAACAGTGTGAAGGCCAAGTAAAATGTATGAGACAGATTTGGCCACTTAGCTTGGGTGAATTTGTGAATAAGAGTCATTTCAGAATTACAAGGGTAGTGGAATGCTTAAGACTCCTATTACTAAATTTTGGTGATTAAGGGAAAGAGTTTTGTCCTCTTAATTTTCCTGGTTGCCTCTTTCTTTAAGAAGCCTAATCTCAGTGGATTTGGTTTGACTCCTTAAAGCCTTTTCATTGTTCACTTCTTTTTCTCAGTGGCTGGTATGTATAGCTGTTCCAGCTTATCTAGAGTCAGTCAGGGCTTATTCAAGGCATGTTTCAGTGATGGCTGAGAGTTGTTCCTCAGGTATAGACCTGATTAAGCATCTCTCAGTTTATTTTACTTGGGCTTGTACCTAACAAATGACATATTTCCAGGTTAAACACACCGGTCACTTAAGTGTACTCCCCACCCATCCCTTGAAGCAGAAGGGGGAAGGCATTTTGTGTGTGGTTTTGTTGACTTCGTGTCTTTAATCTATAGTCACTGTGAGTCGCTTCAAGCCCAGCTGCACTAGTAGAGGAAGCAAGGACTAGCCCCTCCAGGAGTTCTGAGGGTACCTTGTTTCCAGACGTGGTCCTTAGGGCTTCCACAGTACAAGTAGATTGGGAGAAAAGGAGGCCATTGGGTCAAGTTGACTTTTTATTAGTAGCAATTCTGATACCTAGTATTCAAATCAATCCCATAATTATTTGCTCCATTTTATAGACTTGAATCTGCAACCCTATTCTTATTCCATAGATTGAGAAAAGCCTCTGAGTCTAAAGAAGACAATGTAATCACTCCGGTTCAGTTGTGTCTTTCCTGTCCACGTGAAAGGCACAGCCTCAGTACCCGCCTGGGCTGCGTTATGCCATCAGCAGCTAATCCTGGTAGTTGCAGCGTATCCCGGGAGAGCGCTGACTTCTACCGGCCAAGAGCCTCTCGGGGTTGCTTGATTGGATCAGAGATTACTTGATGCAGCTGATTAGATCAGAGGATGTGTGTTAATGGCTACAAGAAATGGAGCAAGAGAAGGGGCTTCCAAGGCCCCAGGCTTCTATGTCCGTTTTGTAGCTGGATGGGGAGTTTGTCTTCCTGAGTATCTCACAGCATTCTTCTGTGGTAACTATAAAAAGAGGCGTCACAGCCATTACCCAGCCAGGACCAAGGAGGACAGCCCAGGTAGCCGCAGCAGGGTCAGCTGTAAGCAGCCTAGTCAGGGCATAAAAAGGAAGATTTGGGAATCGGAACTGTTTTTTGTATGTGTGGTATTCCGAAAGATAGCTGGAAAGAAGATGTGCAGATCTCTGGAGGGCAGGTGGGAACCAATTAGTTCACTGCCCGGTCTTTATTTTTAAAATTGCGTACTCAGAGCAAGTTTAATATATGGTTTGGGAGTTTACATTTAAACAAGATTTTCTGTTCTCTATATAGCCATATATTATTTTAATATTTATAAAAAAAAAAGTATTCTTTTTAAAAATGTGGACGGGCTTGCTTTTACATGTCCTAGAGCAATCCACCACAAGATGTTTTTGCTCTTACATGGTTTTACATTCTTTTGTGTCATAAATCTCTTTTTAAAAACAAGCACTGTTTTATTTTGTTTTGTTTTTGTACTTAGGGACTCCTTTCCATTTGATCAACAATTTAACATTTTGATGAGATTTATTGTGGATCAAACTCAAACTCCAAACCTCAAGGTCGGTAACTACTTGTTATTACAAATCAACCTGTAGAACTCAAATTTACTTAAAATGTACTTATTTTATACGTGACTCGTGAAAAAAGCTGCATGATCATTCTTTATAAATCTTTGTTGACACATTTCCATTTCTCTTGGTTAAATATCTAGGAGTGAAATTGCTGGTTTACGGGATCGGTATATGTTTAACTCTATTAGAAACTGTCGAAATGGTTGTACCATATTATATTCCCACCAGCAGTGTAAGAGAGTGCCAGTTGTTTCACATCTTCACCACATTTTGTCTTTTTCACAATTCATATTTAAACTAGAAAATTAAGACATTCTGATGTTTGAGATAGAAATGTTTATTTAACACACCTTCTAAGACATGAAAATTGTTGAATGTTGGGGAAAATCATACCTTTCATAACATAACTCAGTTTGAGAGAAGGGTGTGTGTTAATTTGAATCAGATCGTGTCCATCATCTGTTCCTTGGTCATTAACTCTCGTTGGGGTTTTAGGTCAAACCCAGTAAGTAATAACCCTTTTCACCTGAGATCACAACCAGCTGAGTGATGGATGGAGAAGTAAGGGCACAATATCAGTTTATTTCTAATGAACGCTGGCCTGCAGGACCTGGCCTAGAACGTTGAACTCGCCCTCCCACTCCACAGCCAGCCTCCTTGCAGGGGCTCCCGCCCTCTGAGTCCCCTGCTGCACAGA
Organism: Bradypus variegatus; assembly: GCA_004027775.1. Classification (NCBI taxonomy): domain Eukaryota; kingdom Metazoa; phylum Chordata; class Mammalia; order Pilosa; family Bradypodidae; genus Bradypus; species Bradypus variegatus. Next base: position 16,973 of record PVKY010004287.1, read on the forward strand.
GGAGCAGCGGCACGCGCCCCTCCTGCAGGCACAGCCACCTAAAGATGAGGGGATCTGGCTGCACGCCGGTGCCCGTGCCTGGGCTGACCCGGAGTCGGGGCGTGCTTTCTCCCTGGTGGACTCCCGCCATGTGGGGGCACAAATCCTGAAGGAAAGAAGTTCCCCCTCAACAGTATTTTCTTTCCTCTGACCACCAGTTAAGAATTCTAGTCCAAGATTCATAAAGCATACTTAATATTTATGATTATTGGCTCTTTCAGGTCAAAGTTGCAATCCTGAAATACATTGAGTCTCTGGCCAGGCAGATGGATCCAACAGATTTCGTAAACTCTAGTGAGACAAGGCTTGCTGTTTCTAGAATTATAACCTGGACAACAGAACCAAAGAGTTCAGACGTGAGAAAGGTATGTCCAAGAGAGCTGAAGTTTAATTACAGGGGGTTCTTAGGCATGTGTTAGAAAATATTTATTTAGAAGCTTGGAAATCACCCCACCCCACACCCACCTATAAACCGTTATCACTGTTTTTCTGTGGAAACCAAGGTTTTGCTGTAACCCCATCTTTCCTCTCCTGCTCTGCCCAGATGCAGTCTCTGAATATCAAAATGAAAATCTGAAATAGTGTGTGATGGCTTCTTTGTTTTCCCAGGCATCTGTTTTACAGATTTTGTAAGGTGAAGGCACTAACAGTTTAGTGTTTTCTCTTGTTTTCCTTATGTCCATTTTGTAACTTACTTTGAAAAAGCAATTGCATGTCTAAGGCTACCTAACCATTAGGGTGCCTAATAGTAAAATGTGGTTGAAAATCGCAATGAGATATAATGGATTCTTGACTTTTAAAAGAGCAAAAAAAACCTGTGTTTATATACTCCACTTGGAAAACATTCTCTTTCTTTGGGAGGTGGGGTGGGGGGAGGTACAATTGCTCTTTTAGGGCACCCTGGTACCAAGGGGCTGGGTCCTTATTGTTTCATTAGCTCAAGAAAAATAGTTGCTGCTTTCTTGTGAATGGCACATTGATAGGGATATAAAACAGAGTACAGGGTACTCTTATTTCCATTGTTAGGTAGTAATCTCCCTCTTAGACTGTGGTGAGGATTAGGCAGTGCATGTAAAGCATTTGATCTGTTCCTGACATGTTCTGAGCACTCAGTAAGTACACTGCCATTGCAGGATTTCTCTTATCCCCATTCTCTTCCCGCCAGTGTTAGTGTTCTAGGCTTGGGTTTCACACGTGGCATTGTTCTTTTACTTTGTGTAAAACGCTAATTAGCCTTTAGTACTTGTTACGGCCAGATTTCTCTGTTCTGCTTTCAGACTAAGAGTAGTTGATTTTGGTTATTTGTGTATAATCACGAATCTTGCATTTTTTCTTCTCTACTGTACTCCCTTCCATAGCCATCCCTACCAAGATAGCCCTTTGGCCTTGAGGTAGGGTTGAAAATTGACCACTTGGGTCCAGATAGGGAAAATTGGAAGGATGACCCCAAGTAATAGTTAGCAAAGTTGGTGCATTTCCAAATGCAGAAGACCACTTAAGTCTCTTGCTAACGGAGTTTAGAGAGCAGAACCCAAGAATTACGTAGAAGAGCTTTATTTGGATGAGTTGCAACCCATGTCATTCTCACATCTGTTGTATGAACTGAATTGTCCAAAGCTAAAAGAACAAGTGCAAATATTTTTAAAGCACTCATTCAAAATTATTGTTCTAATATTAACAACTAATAACTTTTGATCCTTGATCCTTTTGTAAAATATCTCAACATTTATCAAAAGCTAGAAATCCCACAATTCATATACTGTTGGAATGATGGTCAACTCTTATTTTCAGTTATTTGGGATCATCTGTTGTTACGTCACAAAGCTTGGTCTACACTGACGTTCTACTTCTAAGATGCCTGTCCTGCTTCTCACCCTTCCCCCACTATGAGAGCTGCTCAGCTCCTCACCTGCAAATCCCCTCAAACAACGCCCCTGAACTTCAGAGGACTCCGAGAAGGTTTTAGATCAGTAGTTCTCAGTCCTGGCTGCAGTTAAAATCAACCTCAATTCCTGTGCTCTACGCCCAGGTAATTTGGTTTCATTGGTGTAGGGTAGAGCATGGGCATTATTTTGTTTCTGGTTGGGGTTCCCTCCACTACTGGCTGATTTTATGCATGGTCAGAGTTGAGAGGTCCATTAATTTAGACCATTCACCTGGTGTTGGGCCTCAAGATGTACACACTGCTGACGCCATCTTGACCTGGTTGCAACCTGGGTCCTCGGGATCCTGGGGACTGGGCCCAGTCTCACTGTTCCCCAGTGCTGCCCCCACTCTCCTCCCCAGGACCTAGAGTCGTGCTGCCTCCCTCTTAACCGCGCAAAGTAGTTGGTGCTCTGCTCCCCTTGACAGACTTCCTTCCAACTGTCTGAACCCCCATGGCCTGTTTTCTGTATATTGTCTACTCATTGCAGGCTGCTTTTATCATGGACAGCTTCCCAGAGAAGTTAAGATTCATTCACAGTCGTGAAATATGGATAGGAGTTGTATAGGCAATGAGAGGTTTAGGGGAGGGGAAGTAGGCTGTGTTGAGAAG
>PVKY010004288.1:0-19593 GCA_004027775.1 Bradypus variegatus
ATACATGAATGTAATAAGTGTAAATAATCTATGGTCTATTCTTTTGTTATTCTGGGAGTTACGTGCTCCATGAACACTGAATTAACCAGTACTGAACCATTGCTCCTGTGGGGTAAATAGGGTTAAGTTCTTGCCAGTTGATGGTCACAACATTTTGTCAATCATACACTGGATTAATACATAACCTTGTTTTAGGTGTGTTTCTGTTTAAAGACACTTTATATCTTTTGCTACCTCCTTAAATCTATATATAATGATTCCTGGGAAGTTCTTTGTTTCCCCAGCCTTTTGGAGACTGTTCCTACTTAGAAACAGTATCATTGCCTTCAGAATATTTTAGAACAATATTTAAACATTGTTTACAGTGTGAGAGCTGAAACAAGGCAGAGTTTCTTTGCTGGGAACTCCCTCAGCAAAGAGGGAGAGACCTGGTGCCAGAGGCAGGCGGGAAAGCTGAGTCTGGCCATCAGTTCCAGAACCTCCGATACTCTCAGACCCTTTGCTAGGGGCTGGGGACAGAACAGAATGTTCCTCGCTGGCAACTCTTGTCCTTGGAAAAGAAGGAAATTACTGCATCTCCCAGGACATTCTCTCTAGGCATCTGGGAGGTACTCTCTCAGTTTCTCCCAGGCAAACTCGGGAGTAGCAAAAGTCTACGTTCAGTGGCTGTCTTCAAAATACCTCTCTTGGCTGTAGCAGTGAGCTCCTTCAGTCTGAGCACTTATAGGGCTCCATGATTTAATTAAGACCCTTGCTGAATGGGTGGGACCACACCTCCATGGAAATAATCTAATCAAAGGTATTATCCAAGGTTGGGTCACATCTCCATGGAAACAACTTAATCCAAAGATTCCAACCTAATCAACAATAATACGTCTGCCCCCACACACTGTATTAAAAAACATGGCATTTTGGGGGACAAAATACATCCAAACTGGCACACTGCAAAAGACTTTTTCCTGCAGAAATAATCTGCCTTCCTATGGTCTAGGGCTGAGTTTTTCTAACTGCAATTGGCTGGTAACCTATTAGTGGGTATGAAGTCAATTTAGTGATTTATGAACAGCTTTCTCAAAAAATGAAATGGGAAAAAAGAATAAAATGATAGAAAATAGCAAGGATCAAGAGTGCATCACACATACTAAGAATTAGCACAGTTTTTGAAGCTTGTGTTTTAGTGTTGTGTGTGTGTACTGGGTTAGGATGCAAAACGTATTTCTTATCATAAGTCACAGCAAAAATGTTTGCAAGGCATCATTCCACCAAGCACTTGGAGAGGGTGGTTTGAACTGCCTCTATGCAAGAGCCTTTTCTGTTACTACATTCTTTACGTCTACCCATGATAACCCTCTTGGAGGATGTGCAGTCCTACTCTTCACTAATGTTAAGTTTTAGGAGGGCAGAAAACAAATGTGCTGTCCACGACATATTCTTCCTAATTGAAAACCTGAATGCTACTCTTTGACCTGAAATTTGCAAACAAATGGAAACTCTGCTGTAATAACAGGTGATGCGACCGACAAGGGTAACAGCACCGATTAAAGTGTGCGCTCAATATTTTTACGTATAAGGACAATTTTGACTAGAGTTGAAGAAAATGAGGGCAATAGCAAAGCCCTCTGGAACACGTTTTACCATTCCCACTCAATTTTTATTTTTTTAAATGTGTTTGCTTTGTGATTTATGTGTTGCCTGCATGAGAAGTCCTCAAAATGACCTCCTCTATGCAGCCCTTACTAGAATTCCTGGGGGAGAATGGACTTTGAAGAGGCACCACTGAAGAGCTTTCTGGATTTTTAACAACTACTCCAAAAGCATAAATTTACGCCAGAAGAATGAATACCTACACATATAGGTATTTCCACACTCCTGAGTATGAATGCTTCAGGAGGCTCCACCATGGATCACCCAAAAGGAGGAAAGTGACACAGGACCCCAGACAGTCGATCCAGAACACAGTGTGGTTCTGTGAGGGAAGCTCACAGTCTGAAGCTCCCGTGGAGACACTATGCAGACCCCAGCTCACTACAAACCACACAGCACAATGTGGGACCTGGCACCAGTAAGTCGGCCTTAGCGATCATCTGAGAAGGTTCCAGTAGAAATAAGACATTATTCATTGTCATTGCTAGATGTCTCAGAAAGATGTGTTATCCAGGGTCCACAATTCCGTAGAAGGTCTTGAGGGCCAGATGTGTTTTGGAATTCAGAATCTGTCCGATTTTAGAAAGGTGTTTTGGGGCACACAACATATATTGTGTAATACATCTAGGGGCTCTGAGGCAGTGCCCCATAATCAAATAAGTTACTATTTCTGCAGTAAAACATGAACATGAATACTCACACTAAGTGAGATAAATAGAAACTGTAAACAGACTCATGTCAGCTCTAAAAGTTTCCATCACCAAGTAAGTACAGATCATTTTACTGTCAAATAACTTAAAATCTTTTGGTGTTCAGAGCTTATTGGATTTCTGAATTACATAAAATGACTGTGGGCCTGCTAAACTGCTTCTTTGTTATATCTTTAATAAAGAAATAATATTAATAATAAAAATAATAGCAGCTAACATTTATTAAGGCATACTCTTCTGCTAAGCACTCTGCCAGGTCTATGTTAAGCACTTTGTATATCACCATCTCACTTAACCTTCACAAAATCCCTAGAGAGCAGAAACTCTCATTATAACCATTGTGGTGGTCAGTTGGATGTGTCAACTTGGATAGGCTATAGTACCCGTTATTCAATCAAACACTAACCTAAGTATTGCTGTGAAGGTATCTTGTAGATGTGGTTAACACCTACAATTAGTTGATTTTATGTAAAGGAGATTATCCTGGATAATCTGGGTGGGCCTCATCCAACCAGCTGAAAGGTCTTAAGAACAGAATTGAGATTTCCCTGAGGAAGAAGAAATTCTGCCTGTGGACTACAGCACTGGCTCCTGCCTGAGAGTTTCTAGACTGCCCTTCCTGACAACCTGCCCTATGGATTGCTGACTGCCTGGCCCGCTCCCACAATCATATAAGCCACTTCTTACAGTAAACATACATATATATATACACATACGTGTGTGTGTATAAACATATATATTTGCATATCTATGCATATATATATGTGTGTGTGTGTATATATATATCTCCTACTGGTTCTGTTTCTCTGGTGGAGCGTGACTGATACAGATGAAAAATAAATAAATTAATAAAGACTCCGAGAGGTTTAGTAATTTGCCCAAAGTCAAGTGGCAGAACAGGGACTCAAACCCAGGTATGATTCAGAGGTATAATGCCCTAATTAGGGTAGACCACATACTGTATTATACAAACCATGACACTTCTGAGAGTGAACAGGAGCACTATTAATAATTACCCCAGGACAAAGGCATAAACCAGAGCCATCTAGGGCAACTACAGCACAGCACAGTTCTAACCCACTGCACCCAACTGCATCTCTCCCTTTACTCTGTTCATGTTCCTCTCTGGCTCCTTTCCTCTGCCTACTGACATCTCCAGAGTTCCACCCTATGACAATTCTGTATTTAACCTGTTTCCACTAAGCTTACCTGGCTCCTTCCCTCAGTAACCAACCTTCTTAAAAAGAGCAGTCTGTACCCACTTTCTTTGCCTCCCCTCAACCTCTTACAGTGCAGTCCCTGTTACTTAAGGAAAGGCCTCCCTCAAAGTATGAAGTGTTAAGCAAACTTAGTTAAGTATCAGTAACATCGCCCTCAAAAAACCAAGGGACTGTTCTTAGTCCTCACCCCACAGCCCCTGACACTGCCGCTGCACCCTACATTTTGGACTCCCTCTTCCCTTGGATTCTGTGCCTGGGGTCCCCAACACCACCCCCACATTTGGAGAGTCACTAGGAGCCTGGAGGGATCTGTGTGAGGCTTCCTTATGCTCCCTCCGCATGAGGAGTCACACAGAGCACACTCTTTCCCCAGCGACAAAAATGCAGCAACATGTGTTTGCTGCTTCTGTCCAGGGAAGCCCACTAGAGACCCGGCACCCAAGGTGTTCACTAAGGGCTGGTCAGGTAGTCACCCTCTGCTTAGCATGTTCAGTGTTCACCAAAAACCACATTGTTTGTACAAACGGTCTAGGCAGAGTGAGCCATGCTTAACATTTAGGGAAGGGTGGGAACACTCCAGAAATCCAGATGCTAGCCAAGGGCTTACCTTGCAAGCAGGCTCTTCTAAGGAGAGTAGTCTCAGGCCTGCTATGTTAACTCTTTTCTGCATAGATTCCCTTAGAACATATCCTTAACATGCAGTCACATCCCTGTCACGTCTCTCTCCCTCTGTGTTCTCATCCACTCATGGTTCTAGGCAACCTCTCTTTGCAAATGATGCCCAAACTGCCATCACTGCCTATGGACTAGGTTTCTGAGTCTCCTTGCCATCCCGATCCATCTAAGTCCTGTGAACTCAGGGGTTAGGGAGACCAGGCTAGACAGTTTTAACAAAAAGAGCACAGAATTCATTCCTTCCTTGCTCTACCATTACATGGTGGTATGCCTTGGTTTCCTCATCTGTAAAGCAGACTAGTTCCTGCCAACTCCAAAATGTTACAGTACTGTGATCTCCCCACCAACCCTGTTCCCTCCACTTCTCCAATCTAATATCAGCCCCCACACTACCCTGCCATCAGACCAGGCTCCACCAACCCAATGGACAATGGTTGCCAGAGGTTTGCTGGATGCATCCAGACTACTGACTGAGGTGGGGTGTGAAGAGGTCTTTGTCTCTAACCTTCGATCACCCCCTCTCGCCCTGCTCCCGCTCCAGGCTGGCTCAGCTGGACACAGCCCCAAGGGCAGGGGCACTAAAACCAGGTTTCAGGAGTCAGCTGCGGAAGAGGCCTGAAATATAGGGACAGAAAAATGACGTACAGGGAAAGACTGGAGCATCCCTGGATCTACCACAACTCCCACCTAACCCAGAGAGCAAATCCCTGATCTGCCACAACTCCCACCTAACCCAGAGAGCAGGCATTTTATTAGGGACACCAGATCCAGCTTTGCTTCCTTTCCTCCTAACATCCCCACACCCCACAACGTGTAGGGAGAAGTGATGACCCCAACCGACGCTAACATTGAAAACAAAAAAGTTCTGAGGTTCATACACAGACCACCAGACAAAAGGCGTTTAGAGGGGGGTGGGGGCAGCTCCAGTAAAGACGGGGGCGGTGGGAAGCGCGGGGGCAGGGGTCTTTCTCGGCGGTGAGGTTAAAGGAAGGCGCTCTGACGCCTGAGGGCTCGCCCTTATCCTTCGGCCGCCTGGGCCTGCAGGGAGAAAGCCCAGCAGGCCTCGCCTCGGCCCCCGCGCGGAGCCTGGGTTCCAGGAGGGGGCGCCCGCCGCGGGCCGCGCCTCCCACGAGGCCTTCCCTGGCCGCGGGAGACCTCCAGAAGGGGTCCCTCCGCCCGCGCCACCCCCGCGCGCACCCACAGCCGGGCCGCTTCACCCGGCGCCGCCCCCGCGTACCTCCTCCCCGCAGTAGCGGGCCAGCTCCTCCTCTGTGAAGAGCCGCACCGGGGGCCCCCGCTCGGCGGGGCGCGGAGCCTGCCCGGCCCGGACTGCGGGCGGCCCCGGGGCCAGCGCCAGAACTAGGGCCAGCGTAACTAGGGAGCGCAGCCGCCGCCAGGCCGCGGGGCCCTCCATGGTGAGCAGGCTGGGCAGGGCTAGGGGCGGGCAGGGCTGCGGAGCCCACGCGCTGCAGCTCCCCGGCCCTGGAGCCCCGCCCCGCGCGCGCTGGGGCCCCGCCGGCAGCCGCAAAGCGCAGGGAGCGAGATCGGGACCCCGCGGCGCCCGCGCTTCTGTTGCCCCTGCGGCTCTGTGGTGGTGGCGCTGGGGGCAGCCCGGGCCGCGCAACCGGAAACTTTGGAAGTCGGATCGTAACTCCAGACTGTGGACTGAAAAAGTTGATCAGCAGAGCAACATATGTTACGGTATTTCCTGGGTTGGGTACATAGATGACACACCCCAAAATTCCAGTACCTACTAGGGTGTATGTATTGAATAGGGCCCCAACTTTCCTAATTCACTTTTACTTTTCGCTGATTTTTTTTTTGTTTGTTTCTAGTTGTGTTTAAACTTTGGGTCCCCAAAGGTGTTTTTGCAAAGTTAGGGCACGACTTCCATATATACCCCTAAATCATAATAGCTAACATTTATGTAAACCTTTCTTCACTAATTTACTCAATAAATGAGTGCCTCCACGTACCACGTCACTGAGGACACATGGCTAAACAAGGCAGAGAAAAAGATCCACGCCCACATGGCGCTTACATTCCAGTCGTCCAGATAGACAACAAATAAGATAGACGAATGGCATGTTAAATGCTAGGAAGAAAAATAAAACAGGGAAAAGGATAGGGAGTGTCAGGAGTTGCAATTTTAAATGGGCTGACCAAGCAAGGCCACAGTGAGAAGATGATATTTGTATGAAAATTCACAGGAGGTAAGGGAGGGAACCTTGAGGGAAGAGTAACCAGGCAGAGGGCACAAGTGCATAAATGCTGAGGAAGGGGAGTGCCAGGCGTTTTGGAGGAGGCTGGACTGAGTAAGACAGAAGAGGGTTTGAGGGGTAGGAGATAAGGTCAGTGTGAGAAGAGGGGAGGGTGGGTAGATAAGTGAGACCTCATCATGCATTTTAAGGTTTGGCTTTTATTCTAAGTGAAATGGGAAGGTATTTTAGGAGATGGAATAAAGGACTTAAAATGTCAACAGAGTCACTCTGGCAGTCTATACTGAAGCAGAGCCCAGTCCTTCAATAGTCCAAGTAAGAGATGCTGGTGATTAGGACCAGGGTGGTAGCAGTGGAGGTGGTGAGAAGTGGGTGGACTGTATACATATTTTGATGGCACAGCTGACAGGATGTGCTGGCAGGTGAGATGCGGGGTATGAGAGAAAGAGGCATCAAGGATGACTCCCAAGTTTTTGGCGTGGGCAAATGAAGGATGGAATTGCCATTAACTGAGATGGGAGACACCTTCAGAAGACCAAGAAGTCAGTTTAAACCTGTTCAGTTTGAGAGGCATATTAGACATCCAGGTGGAAGTACCAAATAGGTGGTTGAATATGGAAGTCTGGAGTGGTATTTATAGCTATGTGACTGGGTGAGATGGTCAAGGTAGTGCATGGAAAGAGGGGAGAGGGGGACCCAGAAATAAGCTCTCAGGACCCTCCGACATTTGGTGGTTTGAGGAGGCTGGGAAAGGAGACTGAAGAAGGGCTTACTGTGTGCCAGGCACCAGTTCAGTACTTTACATGTATTCTCTTATTTAATCCTCACTTATAACTCTGAGGTATGTACTATTATTGTCCTCCACTTTACAGATCAGGAGACTGAGGTACAGAGCTCTTAAGTACATTGCCCAAGGTCACACAGTAGGTGGTAGAGCCAGGATTCAACACAGGCCTTCTGTCCCGCAATCTTCTCTTAATTGCCAGGCTACCCTTCCCCTCCGTGGCTGTACCAAGTGCTCATACATTTATTTATCCATCAAAGTAGACTTCTAGTGCAGAGTGACATACAGGATCTGTCCACTAACCCTCTGAATCTCAGTTTCCTCATCAGTAACATACTGGCCTGCGGTCCTTCACAGGACTGTGTTGAAATTAAGAAGAAATAATGGACCTGAAAGGCTGTGTAAACTGAAGAATACAGTAACTGTGTACACCGTGTTTGGAAAAGGCCCTTCGAATAGAAGCTCACCCTGTTCCTGATCCTCTGAGTTCCTTGATAACATTCCTGGAATATAATGTGCTGCTTCTCTCCTTGAACCTTTTCTATTTCTAGAGTTCTATTTGTTAAGAACTTTTCTGAGCCAAAAGATGCTGCCTATAATTTCTCCTGATCAGATCTCGCTTCCTGCTCTCCAAGATCTTGAAAATAAGTCTATAATTGAATAACACACTCATATGTCCTCAGATTTCTCCAGGCATCCTTGGATCACTTTTCTTTAGTTGAACCCAGTTTTGTTTGTTTTTCCAAAGCATTTGCAGTCAGTCAGTCACTGGCAAGGAAAATGGAAACTACTCTGATTTTTTAAAATAGAGTGGCTGTATTGCAGGTGTTGGTTACATAGGTAATGGCAGAGGAGAAGTACGCCTGAGGCAGTTTAGAGATTAGCAACAGTGGGAAGCCAACATCTCGCCAGAAGAAGGTAGAAAGTGGTGTTATACTAGAATCCAGGGCCCTGGATCACCTGGCTGAAGCTAGAACAATGAGAACCATGAAAAGCCTTCGCATCAAGGCCTGGAGCCATAGGAAAGAAGCTGCCATGGGTAGAGAATGAGGGAAAGAAAAACTTTAGTTTCTCCCTTGCCCTGAGGCCCTCCACTCTCCTGGCAGTACTTCCTCTTGACTGAACCTAGCGGAAACCCAGTCCCCGCAAGCTAGAGCTGAGGAAGGACCGGATCTGAAAGCAATCAGGCCCAGAATCAGCAGATCCCGATTTGGCCTCTGCTTACTTCTCTAACTCCCTCCTCTCTGTGCCTTTCCATTGCTCCTTTCCAGCCACACTGCCTTCTGCTTGTGTTCCAGCCTTTGTTCTACCTTTGTCTGGGGTGCAGGTCGTCATGTGTTAGCTCTCTCTTGTCATTCAGGCCTCAACTCAAAAGTAAGTCTCATTATGAGGCCTCTCTTGCTCCCCTGAGATTAATTAGCACCCAGTGCCATCAGCTGCCCTGTCACTATCACGTATTCTGCTTTATTTTCTTCAGAGTTCTTATCTCTCAGTGAAATTGTTTTGTTCATTTATTTATTCAACAACTATTTGATTACCTAGTAAGTGCCAGGCACTGTTGAAAGTACTGGCATATGGCAGTGAACAAAACACGTAAGAACTTTCCCTCCAAATAAACATAAGTATCTCGGGTTCAAGGAGCATGATGTATATAACCTACTCTCAAATGTTTAGAAACTAGATAAACAAATTGATTGACAAAATGTTACAGCAATTGTGGCAAAATATTAAAAATGGTGGATCTGGGTATCTAAGTGTGTGTGGGGGATATATGTTGGAATTCTCTATATGGGTTTTATATTATGTTTGCAACTATCCTGGAAGTTTGAAATTACTTCAAAATAGAAAGTTAAGACAAAAAGAACCCTCCCTTCATTCAAGTGGTGAATGCTAGAGAGAAAAATTAGGAATGCCGGCAATGGGGTTTTCTGTTTTAATAGGGTGCTCAGAGAAGGCATCACTGATTTGGTGACATTTGGAAAAAGGCCTGAAAGAGGTGAGAAAGTGAGTCACATGAATATCCAGGAAAGGAGTGTTCCAGGTACAGGAACACTGCCCTTAGGTGGGATCAGAGTTCCCTACAAAATGTAATTATACAGTCTACCGCATTGCCAGAGAGAACTTCTGATTGCACCTTAGGCTCATACCCTTCCCTTTAGGATCTATTTCTTAACTCAGTACAAAGGCTCATAGGAGGGCATGTGCTCAGCTGTTGGAGCTGAGATAGTGAGGGGAAAGGAGGAAGAGAAAGGGTGGGGGGTGGGGGTACATGCCATGGGGCCTCATAAGCCACTGTGAGGACTTTGGCTTTTGGAGGGGTTGCAGCAGGTGAGTGACATGATCTGACTTTTTATCAGGCTCTTCCTGATATCGGTCTTGGGAGGGCCTCAAGGGTCGACGAAGGGAGACCAGCTAGGAGGTGATTGAAAATAATCCATCAGAAATGCTGGTGGTTTTGACTAATGTGGTAATGGTGGAGGTGGTGAGAAATGGTCAGATTCTGAGTAACTTTTAAAAGTAGAGCCAACCAGATTTGCTGATATAAATATGGGGGTAAGAGAAAGGAAGGAATTGAGAATGACTCCAAGAGTTTTGACCTGAGTCAATGGAAGGATGGAGTTTATTACAAAGAGAAAGACTGTGAGGGAAGCCAATTTGGGATAGGAAGATCAGTGGTTCGGTTTTTAATCTTATAATAATCTCTAGCATTATATACTACTTAGAAGGTGTGAGATGATGTTCTGAGTTCTTTATATCTGATAACTCATTTAATTTTCTCAAAACTCTGTGACTAGGTACTAATATACCCATTTTACAAATGAGGTAACTGAGGCACAGAGAGATTAAATACATTTTCTAAGATCAGAGAGTCTGTAAGTGACAGAGCCAAGATTTTCAAGAATGCAGTCTAGCTGCAGAGTCTGTGCTTTTACTGGCTACACTCTGCTGCTGCCACGTGGATACTGAGTGGAGAAGTTGTGTAGGCAGGAGGGCATGTGAGCCCTTGCCTCAGAGGAGAGCTGGAGGCTGGGGATCTACATTTGTATACATTTGGGAATCTTCAGGGTATAGATGGTAATTCAAGCCATGAGACTAGTTCACCTAGCCCCTCCAGAGTGGGTAGATCGGAGCTCTGAAGACCTAGCTTTGGGGACTCCCACCCTGCAGAGATGAGGAGTTGGGAAGAAACCCGCAGAGACTGAGAAGGAGCAGCCAGTGAGGTAGGAGGGAAAGGAGTGTGTGGTTTCCTGAAAGCCAATGGGGGAAGTTGTATCAAGGAGGATGGGAGATCAGCTCAGTCAAATGCTGACAGAACAAGAGAGGATGGGGAAATGACTGCTTGATTTGATAACACAGAGTCGTGTATGACCTTGACAAGCACCATTTCAGTAGAGTGGAGAGTTGAAAGCCTGAGTGCTCACTAGGGAGGAAGGCCTTGTAGACAGCAAGTACAGAAGACTTGTTCACATTTTTTATGGTCTGTTTCTCCACACTGGTATGTAAGAGCCACTAAGGAAGGCCTTGAGCCTTGAGATAGTTTCTGACTTTTTTTATCTTCATTTATCTCTTTATCTCAATTGCCTGGCACGTTGCATTTGTTGAATCATTGTTGACTGTTCTACTAGTCAGTATCTCCTTCAAATGTGGAAGCCCATAATTTTCCACTTTGGTTACAACAATGAAGAGTAGAGAGCGTCGAAAGACAAATCAGAGTCAAGTTTGCAGACTGTAGCATTTTATTCAGGACACCAGAGTTTTGCTGCAGCAAAGGAAGCCAGACCACTTGCAAAAAGGGAAGTATTTTTGGGATTCTAGGTATGGTAAAGGATTTTTATAGATAAAGAGGAAGGTAGCTTGATTCCTATTGATTGGGTGAGGGTTGGTCTGTCTTTTGGGAGCTGGTTTAAAAGTAGGTGGGCTTTATTTTGTATTATGCCAAACATAATGAACTAGGGGCTTGATTGGCTACCTGGCCGCTGTGGTGGGATTTTCAAATTTCAAAAGATATCAAGAAGAATCTCAAGAGGGGGTTCAAAGAGAAAGTAAGGCACAGTTTTGTTTTTTTGTTCTTGTTGTTTTTGTTTTGTTTTGTTTTTTGCTCTGAGGGGTCCCCAGGGCTTTCTCTATATAATTTTATGAAGAGGAATGAGAAGGCTGGAATAGATTTCTCAGGTTTCTTCCAGTTCTTAGATTCTATGATTGTGTAACTTGTTCTGTCAACCACTCATATTAATAGAGAAAGAAACTTCGTTAGTTGGTTGCAGTTTGTTTGTTTTGGCAAGCAACTGTTCCATGAAATTACTGGAATAAACGTTTGATTCATACATTTAACAAACATTTGTTGAGTGCATACAATGGGTTAGATGCTACATATATTGTTCCATTTAATAAATGTTAAGAAGAGAAGGGTGGAAGGAGGGTGGTCAGGAGAGGCGATGGGGCCTTCACTGCTGCACCAGGAGGTCCAGGGTGCTACCGTGCTTGCCTCTGAAGGAAGAGGCCCCAAGGGGCCTGGGTGGACGGAGTTGCAGTGTTGCAGCACACAGAGCAGCTTTCACCTAGGCATAAGCAGCCTCCATCTGCTTCACCACTGAGCAGCCAAGGCTGCCATGAAGATCAGCTGCTTGTGCAGTGGGAGAAGAGGAAGATGCCGGGTCCTTGCTGCCACAGGGCTAACACCCAATTAGCATTCTAAGGTGACGAGAGGAGGGCTTAGAGAATCCCAAGATGTTTGAGTGAGGGGCAGAGATAGGACAAGACTTTAGAGGTCATGATTCCAGATGTCTGCCCCAGGAATCCTGGAAAAAACATATAATCTGCAGGCTATTCCTGTATTAAACAGTGTCCAATTGATCCCTCCCTGCCATCCACCCCACCCCCATTACCCTTTCTGCATCAGGCACCTTAGTGTCCCCCCTGTGTTAAATAGGGAGAAAAATGTCCCTGTTTTAGCGTTCCTTGAAAGGTCAAGGGCACAATATGTGTGAAAGTGCTTTGAAACATACAAAGTGCACTCCAGACATTTGTTACCATTATAAACCACCAAAGCAGGCCTCCTCTTGCAATAGATTAAGCCTCCTACCTCTCTTACATGACTCCTTGTTCCACCTTCCACTCATTTTCTCCTTCCCTCACCCTCTAACAAAGAAAGGAAGTGAGAAATGAGGAGGCCCAGTAACGCGCAGGCTTCACCTCCCCAGTGGTGCAGCGAGGCGCTTTCCAACCAGAACTACATTTCCCAGCAATCCTTTCACGGCTTCTGGGGCGGCAGGGGTGAGGCGCATGTGCCGAGCGCCGCTCCGCCTCGTCTCGGGGACGTCCCTCCGAGCCGGTTTCGCCCGCAACTCGCCGGGCTCTGGCCGCAGCCTTTCTCCTCTCTCCGGGCCGCGGCGGGCTCAGGTGTGCCTTCGCTCCGGTTAGTGCCATGATGCGGCAGGAACTCTCCACAGCCTACCAGGAGGTAAGAGGGAGTGGAGGAGCAGAGACAAAGTTTCTTGTGAGGCGGAGGAGCGTGGGCTCCCGGGCGTCTTGGCCGGTGGGTGAAGGGGCCGTCGGGACCGCGTGCGGTTCCGAGGAGCGGGGCGAGTGCGTCGGGGGAGGGGTCTCCGGGTGCAGAGGAGCTGGCGCACAGGAAGGAAGCTGGGTGGCGAGCGGGCGCCGAGCCTGCCCCGGATGCTGCGGGTTGGTCGCTTGGCGGAGGGATGGAGGCGGGCGCTCCGAGCCGCGACCCTTAACCAGCAGGTGAATGATTAAAGCTGCTCCGGGCCCAGCCGGCAGTGCCGCCGTCTTGGTACGGGACCCTGGGTGGCCCAGAGGAACCTGTGTTCTTTGCAACAAGTGGAGGCGCCCGCGCCCTCCTCCTAGCGAGCGGAGATGTACGGTCGGCGTCCACCGCGCTCCAAGCCCAAGGCCTTCCGTCCCCAGCGGCTGGTTAATGAGAGGGATAATTGCATCTTGTTTTGCTGACCTATTAACTTTGAAAAAGTGCGTTCACCGACATTGCTGTTTCAGAACGCTCTCTCCTTCTAGTCTCACCTCTTCTCACAACTTCCTTCCAGTTCTTTGTCTCTTCTTTGTCTTGAACTACAAGCTGTAGTTCCAGCTTTCCCCTCAAACCAGCTCTTCTTCCTGACTCCTCCAGCTCTGTTACCCCTCTCTTCCTTTAGACTCCAAATCTTGGTCGTCTTTGGTGAACTTCCTCCCCTGTTCCTCTCCATCGTATCCCCTTCACTTGCCAAGTCCAGGCAGTTCCACATCCTCAGTCGTTTTCCAGTTTGGGGTCCCTGTTTCTGCTTTACCACCTGAGTGTGCTACTGTTACCCCTACCTCCTGTCTCCCATTACTGTCCAGATTCGTTTTGAGGCCCTGCCTGGATCCGAGAGCATTCATTTTTTCATAGACCTTATGCTGCCCTTGATCTGCCCAGAACATTCTAAATTTCTGCAGCAAGCTTTCAAAGCCCTGTACAGCTCTGCAGCTATATTGCTCCTGACCTTCACCATCTCCTCACCCACCTAGGCTCTGGCCATGCTGGAAACTCACTGTTCAATAAAAAATGTGCATGTACTTGGATCATTTCTAATCTTTAACCCCCTCCCAAGCTCCGTTGGTTAAAATTCCCCCGTTATTAAAGGGCCAGCTTAAGTTCCACATTTTCCATGGGCACTGACTTTCCAGTGTAGCATTTTGCCTGTCCTCATATAAACTTGCTGCTTTCTATCCTGATCAGTTGCTACTGATGTATATTTCTCCCTTCTGTAAACAATTGTGATTCACGTGAGAACATTGTGGACTATATAAATCAGGTGGTTTCGTCCCCCAGTAGAAGGGAAAGCTGAGTTGAAGACAAATGAAACTTGTCTAAGGATTGCGATTTTATGGTGTAGAACCTGGGCTGGAATCTGGCCTTGGGACAGATTTCTATATTTCTCCTCCCTTCCTCTCTGCTTTCTTCCTCCAAAAGGAGCCTTATAGATTTTAATCAGTGCTGTGGGTTCCATGGTCCCTAGATGCAGGGCTCTAGATGGTGACGGAATCCTGGGGAATGAGACGTGTCTTTCTCTGACTCTGAATTTTTTGGGTTCATAAAGAGTAGAGCATAGCAGGTAAATACTAGAGCTTTGAAGTTAAAAAGCCCCGTATTGTCCTGGTTCTGCCTCTTGCCATTTCTGTGACTTTTTGTCTAGTCACTTAACTTCTCTGAGCCTTATAATGAATATAATGATAGAGCCTACTCATAAGATTGTTATGAGGGTTAGATGAGTTGGCACATGGAAGGTGCTTACCTCTGTGCCTGGCAGGTGGAGACCTCTTAGTGAACAATGGCTCTTGTTAACAAGGTGCAAGGAGCTCCTGTTTCAGGGAAGCTTTAGGGTCCTAACTTAACAGGACCATGTCCCTTGCCCATACACACTAGCCTACAGTATCTCCTCACCTAGTAGGGCTCCTAAAATGTTTGTTAAAGTATCTGCAGTTGTCTTGCTTGCAGGGGTAAGGTCGGGGTGGAGTCAGTGTTCTTTGGGGTCACCCCCATTGTGAAAAGCACTGGAAGGGCCCCTCCCCTTGGCTTCTTCAGAAGCCTGTTCTGAAGTCCTTGTATCTGGACGGCTTCAAAGGAAGAAGGCTGCCCAGAGAATGGCCTGCATTGTTCTTGCCTGGATCATCTTGAGAATGAGCATAGCTCCGAGTTAGGTTTTATGACTGTGGTGGTAGGACAGGTAAGAAAGTGGGCTCACTGTGGCTACAAGTAGCCAGGTAGGGAACTGGGAAACGAAGGTGTTGCCACCTGGGTCAGGTTGAACCTGGGAGTAGCTTGGATCAAAGAACCTTGGGCCTTCCCAGCACTAACAACCTGAGGCAGTAGTGTGGGCTGCCTGTAATCTCCATTCCCTTTGACCAGCAAGAGTGATGGGGACTTCTTTATCTGTATTCCAATTAGAGGCCTTCTCCAGCTTCCCAGCCCCCTCCTTCATGTTTTTTTATTTTCTTTTGGGCTTGGAGGGCTCTAATCTGGTGATTTTGTCTGATTGTAAGGGATGAGAGTAGAAGGGGAGAGGGAGACAGAAGAATAAGAGGTGTGTAAGAGTGTTATTTTAACTCAAGTCACTTGGGAATTTTTAATGAAAACGTCTTGAGGCTTCATCAAAACTGAGCCATGGAAATGCCCCTAAGAAGTCAGTTGGGAAAGTTAGCTCCTCTCCCTGATCCCAATTCTTTGATAGCTCCTCCTCTAAACTTTGGTCTTGAACTTCTGCCCTCCTCCCCAATCCTTTGGAGATTTGTTGGCTATCAACATATCCCTCCTGCCCTTCTACTCCTCTCAGTGGCAGATTTTTCTCTGTTTGACAGGTGAGAACACTGATGAATTGAGGCTGAGATTGCCTGCTACCAGTCTGCTAATTAGCATCTGTCCTTGGAATGCATTGCCCTCCTCACTTTGTCTTGCTGTTTGCAGCTTGGAGAGCTCTGATGGCAACTTCACTGTTCCCTCTGTTCTATTGGGAGACCCTCAGCCACATGCCTCCTCTTTTAGGAAGTGTGTAGGACCAACTTGGACTTGACTCCTGGTTCCATCTTTTACTGGGCTCTGTGGCTGTGGGAAGTTACTACTTGAATTTTCTGAGCTTCAGTGTCCTCTCTTGTGGAATTGATATAACAGACCCTAAATCATGTGATTATTGTGACAATTAAGTGAGAGGCAGCTTCTGCTTTCTCATTCTATTCTAGAAAAAGAAGGCTGATATAGCTGACCTGTTTGCCCTCTTTGTTTCTTCCTTCAGCTGAGTGAGGAGTTGGACCAGGTGGTTGAGAATTCAGAGCAGGCAGATGAGCAGGGAAAGGACACGGTCAAAATCCAAGGTTCTGGTGTCTTAGCAGGTAAGTGGGTTCAGTGCTGGGGCTAGAAGTGCTGGAAAATGGTGCTTGGCTGTACCGCAGCTGCAGGCCCCAGTCCAGATATCTTGCCAGCTGGGTACCTGTGGGAAGAAGGAGCCGCCTTGCCCTGAACCTTGGTGTCAGATCTCAACTATTGCCCTAGTTTTAAAGCTATACATATTTAACCAGCCTTGGGACAGAAGATACCTTCAGGCCAGTTCTGCTACTGTTTTGTGTCCCAGTTTGGTTCTCAGAGATGCAGAACTTAGCTCCTGAGGCCAGGCCATTGGATACAACAACAGCAAGGACTTTGGGCCTCTGCTCTTCCCTTCTTACTTCCCTAGGGAGCTACTAGCAGTTGAATCTCTAATGTCGAGGTCACTGCCCAGAGATCTCTGGGAGGCTGTTTACTAAGCCCCACTTCCCAGACTTCAGGCCTTCAGCATCATTGTCCCGATGTGTGGTCAGGGTCCCATCAGTCATTTGGCCTCTTATGGAGCCTCTCAGCAACATTCCACAATGTTGGTCACTTTTTCCTCCTGGATATACTCCCAATTTCTTTTACCTCTTAGGCCTCTCCTTCCAGACTCCTTTGCAGAGTCATTCTTCAGCTCTTGGGTGTTAAATCTTTGCCTTAGAATGTCTTCTGTCACTCTCTACCCTCCTCCTGGGTGAATTTACCCAGGCCCCCTGGTGAGTCACTACTTCCTCACACATGAATCACATGTTTACATCTTTAATCTGTAAACTCCAGACCTATATATCCAACTGTCCAGTGACACCTCTGCTTGAATGTGTCATAGGTACCTGTTTTGATTTGCTAAAGCTGCTGAGATGCACTATACCAGAAATGGACTGGCTTTTAACAATGGGGATTTATTAGGTTATAAGGTACAGTTCTAAGGCTGTGAAAATGTCCAAGTTAAGGCATCAAAAAAAGGATACCTTCTCTGAAGACAGGCTGCCAACATCTGGGACACCTCTGTCAGGTAGGGCATGTGGCTGGCATCTGCTGGTCCTTCACTCCTGAGTTTTGTTGCTTTCCACTCTGATTCCAGCGACTTCCTCTCTTGGCCCACTCTTAGCTCTTCCACGGCTTTTCTCTCTTAGCTTTCTCCAGTCTTCTCTGGGTGTTGCTCTTTCTGAGCTCTCTGGGCTTTTTGTGTCTTTTATCCTCGTAAAGGACTCCAGTAAAGGTTAAGACCCACCTTGAATTGGGTGGATTACATCTCATTTGGAATAAACTAATCAAAAGGTCCCACCCACAATAGGTCTGCACCCACAGGAATGGATTAAAAGAACGTGGCATTTTCTGGGGTACATAACAGCTTCAAAACAGCACAGTATTCTGAACTCCACAGTCCAAAATTGACCTCATGATCTCTTCCCTCCCACCTTAGTCCTCTTCCCTCCCACCTTAGTCCTCTTCCACTCTTCCTCTTTCAGGAATGGTACCACCATACCCCATTGAACCTCAGAGTCATCATTCTTTGTTTCTAATTTGAATTAATTTATCTGTAAACTCTCTTGTTTTAAAAAAAAATTCACAAACCATACAGTCATCCACGATGTACAGTCAGTTCATAGTGCCATTATATAGTGTGCATTCATCACCACAATCCATTTTTGAACATTTTCATTACCACACAAAAAAATAAGAATAAAAATTAAAGTAAAAAAGAGCACACAAAACATCCCTTACCCCCATCCCTCCCTATAATTCATTTACTTTTTATCCTCATTTTTGTGCTCGTCTGTCCATATACTCGATAAAAGGAGGGGGAGCCACAAGGTTTTCACAATCACACGATCACACCATGTAAGCTATATAGTTACACAATCATCTTCAAGAATCAAGGCTACTGGGTTGCAGTTCATCAGTTTCAGGTATTTCCTTCTAGCTATACCAATACACTAAAAACGGGTATCTATATAATGCATAAAAATAACCTCCAGAATGACCTCTTGACTCCATTTGAGATCTCTCAGCCACTGAAACTTTATTTTGTTTCATTTCTCTTCCTCCTCTTGGTCCAAGAAGGCTTTCTTGATCTCATGATGCCAGGGCCACGCTCATCCCCGCGAGTCATGTCCCATGTTGCCAGGAAGATTTACACCCCTGGGAGTCATGTCCCACATAGGGGGGAGAGCAGTGAGTTTACCTGCCGAGTGGGCTTAGAGAGAGAGGCCACATTTGAGCAACAAAGAGGATCTCGGGGGGGAGATTCTCAGGCACAATTTTAAGTAGGCTTAGTCTCTCCTTTGCAGTAGCAAACTTCGTGAGGGGAAGCCCCAAGATCTAGGGCTCGGCTTTCTAAATTGTTCATTCATGTTCCTCTTTTCAGTTCTATCAAGTATATACCCAGTAATGCAGTTGCAGGACCATGTGGCAATCCATCCTTAGCCTCCTGTGGATCCACCCCACTGCCCTCCACATGGGCTGCCCCATTCTACTATCCCACAAACAGTGATTAGGTACATCCCTTTCTCCACATTTTCTCCAGCACTTGTATCCCTCTATTTTTAACAGTTTTATTCAGACACCATACAATCCATCCTAAGTGAACAATCAAAGGTTCTCAGTCTAATCACATAGTTATGCATTCACCACCACTATCTATATGAGGACATTAAAAACTTTCTTTTGATACAATTTGAAACTTAACAGGGTAGCTGCAAAAATAATTACAAACAAAATGCATACAGAGAATGCCAGCAAACCCCCTCCCCGAGATACCATTATCCACCAGTTTTAACACACATACCACATTTGCCATATCATTCTGCCTATGTGTCTATGTCCTCTCTGTTTTTCTAAACATTTTAAGAGTAAGTTGTTTATATCATGCTCCTTGAACACATAATGCATTTCCAAAAAACAAGGACATGCACTTCTATAACCACCTTAAGTGCAGTTATCAAGTTCAAGACATTTAATATTTATATAAAGCTTATATTCTAAAATTATATTCCTTTTGAGCCTTTTCCCTCCATTGTTAGATCTATCCAAGATCATGTTTTGCTTTTAATTCTCAGTGACTCTTTTGTTGGCTCTTTTTTTTTTTTTCATTTTAGTGTATACAACATAAACTTTCCCATCTCAAGCACTACCAAGCACACCAGTGGGATTAATCACAATTTACAGTGTAGTGCTACCCTTATTGCCATCCTTTACCAGAACTCTCCTGTTACCCAAACTGAAACTCGACAGCCATTGTGCATTAGCTCTCCCTTCATCTTTCTCACCACCACTAGTAACTTGTACTCTCTGGCTTTATGTGTTTGCATATCTTAGCTATTTCATATAAGTAGACTCATACAATTATCTGTCCCTTTGTGTCTAATGTATTTGACTCAACATGATGTCTTCAGGGTTCACCCATGTAGTGGTATATAACAGAACTTCATTCCTTTGTAAGGCTGAGTAATATTCCATTGTTTGTATACGCTACATTTTGTTTCTCTCT
>PVKY010004289.1:0-19572 GCA_004027775.1 Bradypus variegatus
CTTTGAATCTAATCAGAGTAGAAAACAAATTGTAAAAGCCCATTTTAAGGTTCTGTTTCTCAAGAACCACTCCTGGTACCAAGCTGTATTAGTTAGGTTTCTCTAGGGAAACAATCAATGAGAGATATCTATGAATATAAGATTTATAAAAGTGTCTCAAGCAACTGTGGGCATGCACGAGTCCAAAATGCCGTAGGGCAGACAGCAAACTGGCAACTCCAATGAAGATGTTCGATGAATTCCTCAGGAAATAAACTGGCAACTTTGACAAACTCTTCAGGAAATGCTTTGCTGTTCAGCGGAAGAAGAAGTGAAGGTCTCTATCTGTCTCGCTTGAAAGTCTTCAACTGATTAATTGGATTAAATCCAGCCAACTGCATTCTTTCTTTGTGGAAGACACAACCTTCATTGGCATCATCAGTCACAGCTGCAGCCAATTGACTGATGATTTAACAAACCAGCCTTCTGGTTTATTAAGCAGCCACAAACATCATTGCAGCAATGGTTAGGCCAGTGCTTGCTTGACCAGACAGCTGGGCACCATCACCTGGCCAAGCTGACACATGAAGCTAACCATCACACAAATGGACCTACATGGCCTCTGACCTTTCTTTTCCTATGAGAGTGCCCACATGTTCTCTCACATGTGTACCTAATAAATTTCCTACCTGCTTACTCTGTGCTGTGCTGTGCCCTTGAATTCTTTCTCGCGGCATGCCCAAGAACCTGGAAAGCTGCAATCTGTCAACACTGGGAGAACTTGTAGTGTCTCTCCTACTTCTCTTTGCTCTCTGAGTGTGGCAGGCCCGTGTGCTCCCTCTTTGGGAGGACTGCCTAGGTTCTCCTGTTACACACCAGTGGTCCACAGGGGAAGGCCTGGAATACCCAAAGGGTTTAACTCCATTCTTCTGCTCCACACTCAGACTCCAGCAGGCTCCAAGTGCCTGCACCTCAGGGCTGGGTCTTACTCAACTCTCCCAGTGGTGCAGTCACTGTCAGGTTCTCATCGCAAGGCCCTTCCTGTTTGGCGAGTTTTCCTGCACCTCAGACTCCAGCAGGCTCTCAGCATCTGTGCCTCAGGTAAAGTCTCTCTGGTCTCCAGACTGTCCTCCAGTCTTTCTCAGGAGCACTCGGTAATGGCTCTTGGAAAAGAGTGTGCAGGTAGGGGCAGACTTCCCTGTGGCTGGGGTTCCCCGGGATTCTAAACTGTCATGCCAACCTTCACTTGGCCTTTCAAAATTTATTGAAAGCTCAGCTGTTTTACATGTCATGATTTAGGATCACTTAACTGAGCATAGAGTGGGGAATTTGCCCTCACCTAAGAAGATGTCTGGTCTTTGTCCTGGCTCCTGGGCTGGTGTGTGTGTGTGTGTGCGCGTGTGTGCGTGTGATTCTAAACACTTGGAATCTCACCAGTCATAGGAGTGTCTTTATTATTCAAGCCCTGCCCCCCACACTTCAGAGCTGACTGACGCTAAGGAGATGACTCAGGGTGGGTTTGTCCAAACAAATATAGTATTCTTCCGGTGGAGACTGAGCCAGATCTTATCAGTCTGACTTCTGGGGAAGGGTGCAGCGCTGGAGAAAGAGTTCAATCATGTGAACATTGAGTCAATCAGTTATGTAATGAAATCCCAATAAAAGCTCTTGGTGTTGGAACTCTGCTGATGTGCCTGGAGGGGACAGGTCCTGACTCCAGGCGGAAAGGACACTGGGAGTGTCGCATTTGGGACCATCCCAGACCTCTGCCCTATGGGTCTCCTCCTACGGCTCATTCTGATTTGCATACTTTTGCTAGGATAAACTGTAGTCCCAAGTAAACAAACTGAAAGTTCAGCTGTTTTCTTCTTATCTGTGTTCATGGCTTCTTCTCCCACCCCTGCTGCTCTGCTAAGAATGAAGGCAGTTCTTGGTTGCTTCTCTCTGTGGATGGGCTGGTCGCTTTTAGATTTTAGTTCTCTGGCTTTCTTTCTTTGCAACCTCAGCTGTCCGATCTGCTTTGGAAAACTGTGATCTTGCAGACCTACTCAGCTCATTCCTGAGGTGATGGTTCAAGTGGCTTTCTCTTGTGACTCTGTGCATCCTGACACTCCCTGTTGACATGAAATTCACCCTGTTCATCAGGGAGGCCGTGGTTTTGAAATACCACCCTAGGCATTTTTCCCAGGAATTCTGACTCCCTGTGTGAGGAGCCAAACCTGCAGTCCCTCCTGGGGGAGGCATAGCATAGCCAAATTTAGAAGCCTTCCCTTGGCTTTTACATTTCAAAAGCCTGGCTCTCTAGAGCCATTCAAAAGATACTGGGAAGCTTCATCCATGGCTGGCTGGATAGCAGAGCCCTATGCCCAGCTAGGATGAGGCGTTCTATCACTAGAAAAGAAGGAAAGTAGGTTTGTGGGACTTAGCCACAATCACCAAGCATGATATTCCTAATAAATAATGGATACAGCAATAGACTGTCTCATGGGAAGCCATGGGCCGGTTATGACTCTTTCAGTTGCAAATGCCAAAAACAAAACAAAGCAAATTGGCTTGGAAGGAGGCACTGGTTGTGCGAAACGGCTTTCCAGAACCTTCCACCGTGGGTTCAGGGCAGTATTAGGAATGGAGTGGTCCTTTGCAGCCAGTCGGGAAAGTCACATCCTTGTCTTCTGCTGGCCCCCGGCTGTTGCTCGTCCGGTCTGAGTTGTGTCTGAGGCTAGGTTTTGTCTGTGAAGGGGCTCCCGGGCTGAGCAACCTTCAACAGAACCAGGGGCCATTTCCGTTTGTGCTGCTTCTCTCACAGAGGCGCCTCGAGGCCTCGGCTCCTCTCCTCAAGCCCTGCCAAGAGGTTGCCGCCTCCGCGTTGCGAGCCTTCGTGGCCAGGCCTTGGCAAAGTTCTCCCAAAAAAGAGATTCTGTTTTTGAGGAAAAATCTAAAATCTCTTGATCACCTCAAAGTTTGAAAATCAGGCAGAAAACCTGATTCTGGGAGCCTTTCTGTAGACCTGGGACACACTCCCCTGTGTCTTGCTCTGCAAGGGGCCTTCCCAGCCCTTCCTGTCCTTAGCGCCTTCCGGGGCCTCGGCCTAGTGTAGCTGCGTTGACAGGAAGTCTTCCCTGGGGAAGGCAGCCCTCCTCCAGCCAGAGACACAGTGCGAGTCACTCTCTCCAGTCAGCCGTGGCTGGGGAGAGGCCTCAACGCCGGCCGCCACCTGTTAAGCGGGAAAAACAGAAAAACCCCATGGAGCGCAGATTTGCCTTTACTTTCCGCAGAAAAAACTGAGGACAGGGAACTAGTATTTGGGGGGGAATTGCTTTCTTTCCTGTTTATCCTGGGTCTTTATGCCGTCATTTGGGGACCCTCTTTCCTCTCTTAGGGTCGGTGACCACCTGAGCCCTAACGCAGTGCCCCTTGAACTTTATGTTGCCCCAGAAGCCAGGGGCTGGTTACTATGCAGGTTCTGGCTTAGTGGGTGGAGGGTGGATCTGGTATTCCACATTTTTATCAAGTTCCGTGGATCCCTGCTCCTGTTTGCCTTTTGGACACTAGCCCTGTGCCACACTCTGGAGACAGGCGGGGAAGGGGCACTGATCACCTACAAGGTCCTGCCTTCTTCCCGGGACCCTCCTGGAGGGAGGGGGAAGGGGCCAATCTGAGGTTCAGAAGGGGAAGGAATGAACGTTTGCCGAGCAATGGGCTAGCAAACCTCATTTCATTTCGTCCTCCCCCAGAACCTTCCGGGTGGAGCCTATCACCTCAACTAAATGCTGAGGAGGCAGTGAAGGAGAGAGAAGCTGAGCACCTGGCTGGAGGCCCCAGGGGTAGGAGGGCCAGCGCTGGAGCAGGAGCTCAGGGTGTGTAGCTCATGCCCTCATCCTCCCAAAGCCAATCAGTCTGACAAAACAGACCAACAGGCACACGGGCACAGCAGATGAGCTGTCTCATTCCCCAATCTCCACAGCCCTTCTGAGCATACCTGTTTTCAGGATTGAGGAACTGAGACTCAGGGTCGCTGACTGATGGAAAACAAAGCTTGGACTAGAGTCCAGGCCCCCTGGGTCCACGAGTTCTAGAGCCTTCACCGCCACCTGGGGACACAACAAGATGGGCTGGGGCAGCCTGGGCACCTCTCCAGGGCACCACAGCGGCCACACAGGCGCTCCGGCATCAGTCAGCGGCCTGGGTGAGCAAGAGGCCCTTGCCCTGGAGACATGGAGGACAGAAGCATGGAGCATCCTCGGTGGACTCGGGAGAACATCCAAGAAGCTCCAGGGCAGATGGTAAGTTCAGAGCCTTAAATTGCTATTAATTCCCCACATTTTTCCATCCAACTCCACAGCTCATCCACTTGCTGTGGCTTTGGTTTCCTTCCAGTCCCCACATATTTGTAGGGTCCTGCTGCTTCTCCTGCATCCTCCATCCCTGAGGTTTTGCCTTCAAAATACCCCTTCAGCGTCGCCCTTCTCCCCTCCCCAACAACTCAGCCTTCGATGCTTGCTGTCCTCCTGGAGAACACTTCTGGACCCTGAGGATGCTGAGAAAGAGGACAGGGGACAAGTGGTGGCTCAGATTAGAAATAAGCTAGCACTCAACAGTGGGATTCAGAGAAATGGCCTGGGGGGATGAGGCCCTGCCCCCCTTGCAGTTAGGGGCCAGAACCTGAGGAGGTCCTGGAAGGGGCAGTTAGAGCAGCTGGCATCAGCGAGTCCCGGGGGTTCGAGGAGGGCCTCTGTGACCCACCCCTCAAAGCAGCTGACAGAAAGGTGATCAGGGCTTGGGCCTCCATGGGGAAAGAGCACAGGACCCCTGGTAGGCTGAAGAAAGGCTAAGCCTGGCTGGAAGGGTGCCGGAAAAGGTGGGCCTGGGGAGGCTGGGAGGCAGAGCGAGGCCAAGTGATCAGGCTGTGGAGAGGCAGGCTTGCCTCTGTTTCCCCGACAAAGCCACCCTCAAGAGCCCCTGCTGCTTCCACACTGCCAACCACTGGGGCATGGGAGTGGGTCCTGGTCACCAGGCCTGCCACTTGTGGGAGGGTTTGCACGTGCAGGCTTTAATTGACATTTTTAAGGATTTTTGAACAATTTTCATCTTGCACAGGGGACCAATGAGGTATTGGTCTTAGGCAGTGGATTTCACACCCCTGCTTCCATTTCCTCTTCTGCTCCTGTCCTCCCACTTCCGTTCTGTCATCAGCATCAGAGGTGGAGGCTGAGGGTGTCATTGCAGGGACTTTGCCAAAATTCCCCAGGGAGCCTGTGGGGAAAGCTGACCTGCCCCAGACCAAAGCCCAAATGCAAATTCCTAAGCAGGTGAATATGTGATTGAGCCAAATGGACACAGCCTGTGCACTATAAAAATTCAGGGTGAGGCATGGGTCCCAAGTCAGAAACGGTCAAGAATCCCCTTGGAAGCTGTGTGACCTTGAACAAGTTACTTGACCTTGCTGAGCCTCTGTTTCCTCTAGGGGACAACAAAAGAGGGCCAATAATAGTATCTACTTCAAAGGATGGCTGTGAGAATGAAACAACGACCTCGATAACAGCAACTAATACTTTCTAATTTCACTAATTTCCTTTTTTGAGTTGCTGCTTCCCTGCCCATGTTCGGGAAATTCCCCACCTTATGAATCCGCGTGGGAGGCAGAGTCAGAAAACACCAGAGACTTAACTTTCCCAGCCTTCCTTGCAGCGAAGGCACGGGAGGAGATCTGCGGCTTGACTAAGCAGAAGCATCCTTTCCCTTCCCCCACGCTGCACCCAAACCAGGACATCCTGGCACGGAAGGGCAGCGCCCACCCGGTTTGCAGAGGCCGAGACAGCAGCCGCCGGGGCTGGGGTTTTGGCTCTGCTCCCTGCTGCATGGACGCGGGGGCGGTTCGCTAGTGTCCCCGGTTTCAGAAATCTCGGTCGCTCCCTTCTCTGCTCCAGGCAGAGTGACACCGCCCACCGTCCACCCAGCGTAACCCTCTCCCTCTCCTCCTCAGCGGAGGGACCCCGTTTGTTCGTGGGCGGCGCCGCGCCAAGCTGCAGATATTTTCCTCCTCCTGGATTCCTGCAGGCAAGGGTGGAAGCTGTTGGGCAGGGCTCCTGGGAAATTTTGAAAGGAGGATAGACTGTCGTGGCGCTCCTTCTGCTCTTCTTCCTTCTTTCCCCTCTTCCCTTCTCGGTCGAGGATTTGAACTTGAACCTGGCAGCATCAAGAGGCAAGCCTGTGGAGGAAGGCTACTTGCTAAGGACAGCAGGGGGAGAGGTGGGAAAAGGTGGTCCCGAGGCACCTGTTGTGGTTTTTTTGTGCTTGTGTTTTTTTGTGTTTTTTTTTTAAACGTAGAAAGGCTATCCTGGGGTTATTTTGTTTTATTTTAACAGTCGATGTGTAATTTTATCAAAACTACAAATTAAAAACCTAGTTCTTTCCTGGGCTTTAAGTTTAGCTTACAAATCAGAGTAGTAGTCTCTTTATAAGAATATCAAATTTGAACTCTTTTAATACACCTTTAAATGTCTCAAACTGCACTTACAAATTTAATGTATTTTATTTCCTTTTAAAGAACTTAATGGTCCAAATTAACAAAGAAAACTTCCCTGAGTGTTAAGTAAATCTGATGAACTTGATCTTTTAAATATGTTGAACCTAAAATTCTCTAAAATGTTAAAATGTAATACATAAACTTTGCGATATTTCAATTTGAAATCACGACTCTAAATCAATTTTTATGCAATTTTATTGAGATATAATCACAAAACATACAATTAAAGTGCACTATCAGTTGTTCACAGTATTGTCATATAGTTGTGCATTCATCACCACAATCTTTAAATATTTTCATTTTTCCAAAAAATAAAATTAAAATACAGAACATTCAAAACATTCAATTTCCCTCCTCCCGCCCATTGTTCATGTACTTAAAAAAATATATAGTTTTATTGATATTCACACACCCTGCAGTTATCCAGTGTACAATCAATTTTTCACAGCACCATCATACATTTGTGCATCGTCACGGCCCAAGAGGACACATTCTGAGACATGAGCTTTTATTATAGGGCTTACCTATAGGGTGGGGAAGTCAAGTCATGTTACCCTGAAATCAGGAGCTTCTCTGAACAGATTCAGGAGCTGCTCTGAATGGCAACATGTTCTGAGCACAACGTGGAAATAGTCCTCAATTTGGGGGGCTGAATAAGCTGGTTATAAGGGCTCCACATTCCAATGGGTGTGAGAGCATAAGGCTGGGAGCAGGGTCATACAATGTAGGGAGGGATTGGTTGTAATCAACAGGGGTGAGGGGAGGATTATAGATCATCTTGTAGATAACAGTATCTCAGGGAGTCTCAGGGAGGAGGTAGTTTTGGGTATACATTACATTTAACACCTGATATTAAAAGGAGAATAGGTCAAACCTTAACTGACTTAGGTCACGTAAGCTGCTGCGTGCAATCTTCAGGGCCCTTGGTTGAATGCCCTGTGCCTGGGGTTCCCACATGCATTCATCACCAGAACCAATTTTTGAAGCTTTTCCTTACTCCAAAATAAAGATAAAAGTAAAAAAGAACACCTCAATCTTTCCATGCCCCCCATCCCACCCTATTCTTCATCTAATTTTTATCCCCATTTTTTCACTCATCCATCCATACACTGGATAAAGAGAGTGTGAGCCACAAGGTTTTCAATCACAGTCACACTGTGCAAGTTACACAGTTATACAATCGTCTTCAAGAATCAAGGTCACTGGGTTGCAGTTCCACAGCTTCAGGTATTTCCCTCTAGCTATTCCAACACACTAAAAACTAAAAAGGGATATCTATATAGTGCATAATACCCTCCACAGTGACCTCTCGACTCCATCTAAATCAGTTTTTAACTATGCATTTTTAAATAGAGTTATAGGGTGGGAAAAGGGAGTTGCTAAAAATGGGCACGAGGTCTCTTTTGGTGGTGAGAGAAATGTTCTAAGATTGGATTGTGGGGATGGTTGCAGAACTCTGTGAATTTACTAAAAAGCATTGAATTATACGCTTATAACAAGTGAATTTTATAGTATGTAAATTAATATCTCAAGAGAGCTGTCAAAATGCATCCATAAGTCAAACTTCTGCATATTTTAATTATGATTAAAAAATAACTACATATTCCTTTAAAAATGGAACTACAAGATTGTGGCTCCAAAAACCCAATTCTCTTAAACATTACAAATTCTTTACACACACACACACACGCACACACAGACATCTACCAACTGAGGTGTAGTGATGGCCAGATTTTGGCTTGGCTGCAGAAGAGCTCCCCTGGCCACCCCGTGTGGCACTGGGCTGGCTCCACAAGGCCACTGACGCCTCTTCACGGGTCCTGAACAGGACCTGGCTTCCATTCCACTCACCCTCTCCCGTGCCCTCCCTCCCCGTGTGGAGCCTGCAGGTCTGGCTGCTAAGTAGGTACCTATCTTTTGCTTCTTCCTCTAAATACCTTTGAACTCCATGGGATGCTAAGATGCATAAAGGTCTTTCCTGCCCATCTCTGAAGATCTCTGCATTTAACTAACTCTGGATTCTTTCGTCCACTTCTAGGCCCACAGAACTTTTATGCGTAGTGCAGGGATGCCTAATTGGATTTTGGTGGTCCCACATGGCTTTCCTAATTTCTGATCACCACTTAGAAGGCCCGTGAGACTGAGAGCATCTTTGAGTGGCTCTGCGCCTGGATTTCTTACTGTGGGCAGACTGGGTTTTTGTACTGCTTACTGATGGATGCAATGGATTGGGCAGGCAACTACAGCCCACAGCTAAGAACGCTGCATCATCAAAGGGATCAGGGCCACCAGGACATAAAGTAAATGAAGCCACTGGATTTATAAAGTGGAGTACCTGGCATCCCTGGCTAGAGGGCATGGGGAGAGCCTGGTGGAGATGGGGAGGTCGGGGGAGACATTTCAGAGAGGAGGCCTTACCCAAGCAAAAGCATGAGGTGGGGGAAGGCCTGGGGGGATGAGAAATTTGATGTGGGAGGAAAAATGTCAGTGCATGAGAATGGAAAAGCAAGCTGAGACCAGGCTGGGAACGAACTGCTTATATTTTATGCTGCGGGTGACCACATACATAATCAGATGGTTTTGAGAATGACCACTCAGGAAGTAAGAGGAAAAACTGGGGGCTGATTAGCCAGGGAGGAGGCTGCTGTGATGGCCTAAGTGGGAGCTGTGGCCCTGGTAAGGAGATGGAGAGGAGAGGCCCTGGGGGATGGGGAGGGGGGTAAAGGAACTGGGTCTTCAGGGGTCTTTCATGTGGAGAGACCCAGAGGGCAGGAAAAACCCATCAGGAGCTCTGGAGTGAGCTTGGGACTGGAGCACTTGCTTGGTTTAAAAGGCAACACACATGGTGTCTGAGGCCATGGGAAGTGAGGAGGTTGGCCATGGAGGGTGTGTCATGAGTGAAACAAGATCAAGCTTGTAACTCTGACAGAGAAATCTGTGAGCGACTTACAGTGGAAATGGCCAGAGAGGGAGGAGAAATTGGAGAGAAAAGAGCCAAAGACAAAGAGGAAAGCAAGTTTTAGAAGCTGGAGGTGGTGAGGCATGCCCAATGCAGGGACAGTGTCAAGGAAGGTGAGGGCTGGAAAAAGCACCCTGGATTTGTAGATGGAGGGTCGCTGATGGTGTCAGCAGGAGCAGTTTGCATTCAGCACTGAGAGCAGAAGCAAGAGGGCAGAGATGCCAAGTGAGACCCTGAGCTAAAGACACACACAAGACAAGTGACCTTCTTCCAAAGTTGTCTGTTTTTATAATTTTGAATAGCCTGATTTTGTTGTTGTTTTGTTTTTTTGGTCCCTGCTACATCCTGTCTTGCTCAGAGACATTTTTGATAGGCATTTGTTCATACATAACATGCTACCTGAACAAAGACTACCACTAAGTTAAGAGCTGTGCTTACTGGGCTAGAATACCTCCAGCTAGCCAGATGGGGCACTGCTGAGCTCCACTGGATTCACTTCTGGGCCGATTCATCCAAATAAGGCATGGATGGCCACACATTCCTGAGGCTCTCTGCCTGCTTATATTTTACACTTAGGAAGTCCAGATCAACAGAGAATGCTGGAAAAGGATACCCTATAACATAGGCTCTCCTTGCACATTTATACCCTTGAGTGTACAGACCTTGTACCTGGGTGATGAAGTGAGAAGACCTAAGGCCTTGCCAGGACTATGTTGATGGCAATGAGAAGGTGGGACTTCAAATAGTAATGTAGGCAAAGAGAATCACAAAGGACTACTTGATTATTCTTTTAAGCATTCGTTCATTTATTCTTAGGAAGGGTCCCCAACTGCTCTAAGTTTCAGGGTGGAGGACAGAGAACTTGAGGGAGTTTGACACCTGATGGCCTTGGTGAGTTTCTTCAGTGTCAGCTGAGGACTGGCAGCTTCTTCCAAGGCCACAAAGCCTTGATGATGTGGAGTCAGACCAAAGCAGTTTCCACTTCTGGCTTTACCTATACTCATAAGCTGGTTACTGGGTGCAAGCTACTTAACCTCTAGGATCCTTACTTTCCACATCTGTATAATGGTGACAATGTCATTAGAGTTGTTGTGAGAACAAAACCTGTGAGACTCCTAATGCAGGAAACTCGTGCTAAGTTACTAAGAACAATGACAAGATGCCAGACACCGGACTTCTCTGTTGTGGCAGTCCTCATTGCTTATGACAGCCCTTCAAAACTGACACTATTAGTATTCTGGTTTCACAGATGGAGAAATTAAGACATTAAATAACATTCCAAATATTGCAACTAAGTGGCAGAAGCAGGATATATTGATTCCCTTTCCAAGATTTCCTCAGCAAAAGAATAGGGACACAAGTGCATTTACTTCCAGTAATAAAAGTATTATTAAAGTATTTGCCTGAAGCAGTTCACTTTTAAATTATTGCTCTTTCACCCAAAAGTCAGAGTATACAGGTCAGAGTACACAGTTCTACCCCTGAAGAGTGGGAGCAGAGCTTAAGAAAAAAAGAAAAGAAAAATTGGGGGGCCGGGGAGACAAAAATGTGCACAATGTATCTTTACAGGTAAGAGACTGGGGCGGGCTCTTGTTTTAACGTCTTCCTCCCAGGGAAAATGCAAGCGGAGTATG
This sequence comes from Bradypus variegatus, assembly GCA_004027775.1. Classification (NCBI taxonomy): domain Eukaryota; kingdom Metazoa; phylum Chordata; class Mammalia; order Pilosa; family Bradypodidae; genus Bradypus; species Bradypus variegatus. Next base: position 11,099 of record PVKY010004289.1, read on the forward strand.
CAAGTTATTTTCGGAAAATAGGCCATTTTTAAAGTATTTCATAATCTCTCAGATCGGGGCTTATGCCTTTCCCCGCAGGTCTGGGAAAACGGTGATGCTCACAGGCAACCTCACCTAACTAAAAATAGACCACTTGGGACCCACCCAGAAAAAAAGGAAACGGAAGGCCTTGCGTTACCGTTGAACGAGAACAACTCACGATGCCATCTTGCCCCAAGGGCCCCTGCTTGCGTCCCGGGAGCCGATAGGCGGGCCCGAGGCCTTCTTTCTTTGGGTTACAGGAAAACGCCATCGCCCACTTTTCACCGAGGGGTCAGCAAGGCCGAGGGCACATAAGACCTCGGTCTCCCGGGATGGGGCGTCTGCTCCGACCGTAACGGTCAGCGCGACCTTGAGGCCTAAGTTCGCCTCAGTTGCCCCTTCTGTGCAATGGGGAGACGACCCTCATCGCCAACACAGGGTACGGCCGCGCCCCGGCCGCCTTCCCCTCGCCGGTGCCCTGCTGCCCGCGCCCTTACCCGATTCCCCGCAAGAATCCATCCCCCACGGCCCAGGATCGGCCAGCCCAGTGCCGCACCACCGCGACGGAGCCCGCGGGCGGGAACCCGCTTCCCGTCCATTACGGCGCAAGCGCCCCTCCCTTTCCCCGCCCACTAGCATCAGGCTCTCTGCCCATGGGCCGCAGGTGCCGTCACTCCGGCTGAACCGTGCTCGCGATTGGCGGGAGGCGAGGCCACGCAACCGGCCTGTGGGCGGGACTCCGGCATGCCATAAAAGGGCTGGCGGCCGCGCTCGTGCCGCTTTGCAGACGCTACCGCTCGCTGCCGTTGTCTTTCAGTTGCCGCGATGGTCAATCCTACCGTGTTCTTCGACATCGCCGCCGACGGCGAGCCCATAGGCCGCATCTACTTCGAGGTAGTGGCCAGGGGCGGCGCCAGGTGGAAGAGCGGGAGTGAGAGCGGGTCGAGGGGGCCCTGTGGCCCCACGCGCCGAGTCCGGGCGCGTTTTTCCCGAGGAGCGCGGCGGTGGGGTGCGGAGGCTGCGGCGCCATTTCCTCAGAAAGGGGCCATTTTGGGAGCCGCGAGGCGCCGGGAGGTGACCGTGGGCGGCGGGCTGACAAAGCGCGGGGCGGTGGCGAGGAGGGGCCACCCGGGCCTCGGGGCCGTTGGGGAGGGGGCGGCCCCGTCCGCGCGCCCACCCGCCGCCGCACGTGGCGCCCGCGCCCTTCCGGCCGAGGCCGCGCACGTGCTGCCGACCGCGCCCCGCAGGCCCGGGAGAGCCGCGCGCCAGCTGCTGCGGCTGTTGGCTGTGAGTGTCCGCCGAGTCGGCCCCGCCCTGCTCGGAGAGAGGCCCTCGAGTCTGTTTCCGAGCCATTTTGCTTTAATTTTTTAAGCATGGCCTGTGGCTTGATGCCCCCCACCCCCCCGTTGCTTGGAAACTACACAAACTACACATTTCAGGGTTTTTTTGGTCCCTGAGACAAGGCCAGCGTTGGAGCCGGTGTATGTTCGTGGCCTCCCCGGGAACCCTGGAAGACCCGTTTTTCAAATTTAGGGTTAAAAGGATGTGCTTGACTTGACTTGACTGAGCTCGGATGCTTCTCCAGTTGGTTAAAAACATGATCATGTATTTGGAAGTTAGTCCTAACATTCCGTCCTCCCTGCAAGCCAAGCCCCTGCCCCCCAGCGGAAATCGGAAAGCCGACCTTTAGTTTGCTGACTCCCAAGGACCGCCTCTGCAGGGACTACACTGGGTGGGAGGCGCTCGTGAGCTCTCCCGATTGTCCCTGTGTGGAGCAGGTCCGGGCGGGCTGCGGGGTAGGTCTCTTCTGACCAAGGTGCATTAAAAGGGGTTACCCAGTTAGTTTTGAAGGTGTTAGAAGCACATGCAGATCTTTTGTTAGTTACTGCAGGAATAGCTATCGGCTTGGTGCAATTATTCAAGGAGATCAATAGTAAATGGGCTTCCGTTCCAGTTAACCCAACGTTAGTGGAACTTCGGATGCGGTGAGATAAGATGTCGCTTCGTGTTTTTGTCTTAAACGTCGAAGAAGCCGCCGCCCGTGATTAGGTTTTAGGATGCTAACTGAAAACCAGTTTTCTCATCAGGCAGTCTTCATGAGGACAGGGGTATTTGCTTTCTTGTCACCTGCCCTGTCCGCAATGCCTGGCATGTAGTAAGCTCTTAAACACTTCTGAAGGAACGTTATATCCTGATCATTCGACATCCCGCTTGTATCAGTAGTCAGCTGATAATTGACAAGGGCTGTAGTGGAAACTTGGCCCGGACATGAAGCTGAGCAGTAAGTCAGTCTCGGGTTAGCCAGAGAGGTGACAGTGACAGAACAGGCCCATAGAGTGGAGGTGTAACTGCCACTGAGGGCATGTTGCTACACTTCAGTGAAGGTCAAAAAGGAAACTTGAATTTTAGAAGAAACAGCAAAGCTTGGAGGAAAATCAGGGTTTTGGGAGATCATAAGTTTGGGAACAAATAATTAGAAGTTTGATGAACTTGAATAGATGATTTGGTGACACATCTCTGGAATAGTTCATAAAATACTTTTAAAACAAGCTATTTTATGAAAGGTCTTGTTAAGTGTTTCCTTCGTTATTTTAAGCTTCACTCCTAGCCTTAATGTTTTATACATGTAGGAAAGGTTCAAAGCAGACACTGGAAACCAATCTTTATTTTTTGACGCATTGGTAGGTGAGGGACCTGAAAACCAGTAAGTGAACTCGTGTGTAATCTATAAAGCTATATTAACAGGTAGGAGGTCGTAGCATTTTCCTTTTCAGTGACTAACGGGTAATTTATCCCTTATCTTGTAGCAGTGCTTTGTAGTCTTAAGAGTTTTCTTTATGTTCTGGCTGAAGTTGGAAGATAATGTACAGTTGAGAAGCTGTATACTCTGTACAGATAATATGTGTGATGTACTTAAAATCCTATTCTAAAAGTCACTTTTTAGAAGGCTCTCAGTATTAATCATTGTTGCCCTTGGTTTTTGGTCTTTGGTGTTTCCTGTTGCTTAACCTAGCCCCAGGACTGTTAGGAGCAGTTCTTATTTGGGATTCAAAGTAATTACCAAAGAAGTACATCCTCTCCTAGTGAGACAATGAATTTTATGATGCAGAAGTCCTTGAAGACATGGGCACTAAACAACAAAATACTGTAAGCAGATGTTAATTAACTGTAATTTTCTCTTACAGCTGTTTGCAGATAAAGTTCCAAAGACAGCAGGTTCGTTCCTTTTTAAAAAATTTTAGCAAAATTATGCCAATATGAATGGTTTCAGTATATGCATTGTTTCTTTTTCTTTTTCTTTTTAACAGAAAACTTTCGTGCTCTGAGCACTGGGGAGAAAGGATTTGGTTATAAGGGTTCCTGCTTTCACAGAATTATTCCTGGATTTATGTGCCAGGTATGAAATTTTACAGATTGTAGTTTGGGTTACTGTCGACTAGGGATTGGGCCAGAATATTTCAGGATACACGTATCTGGGTTGATAATCTACTATTTGGTTCCACTTAACCCTTCCAGTCAGTCTAAAGGTTTAGACCTTGCAGACTTGGCACTCTTCTCTGGTTATGTTGTCAGAAGTGACAAATTCCCATCATGGTTTTCACAGGGTGGTGACTTCACACGTCATAACGGCACTGGTGGCAAGTCCATCTATGGGGAGAAGTTTGACGATGAAAACTTCATCCTGAAGCATACAGGTCCTGGCATCTTGTCCATGGCCAATGCTGGACCCAACACAAATGGTTCCCAGTTTTTCATCTGCACTGCTAAGACAGAGTGGTAAGGGTGAAATACAGCAAACACAAAGGACTACATGAGAAGCATTGCTTTGGGGGACATGTTACTTGCTTCACCCTTAATCCTTATTTTTCTCATCTCTGAGGTAGTGCAAGGAAGGCATGGATAGCTGCAAATTTGGTTAATGTGTGGTAGAAAGTAAGATACTGCAGTAGAGAAAGGGGGATTTAGTTTAGCTTGGATAAGATTCCCAGCAAACTGAAACTCCCAAAGTTTGTTTCTTCATCTTATGATACTTTTACTGTGTTCAGCCTGATTAGTTTAGGCCAAACTTGAAACATTTGGTTCGAGTTGAGAACCATTTTTATCTCACTAGCATTGTTTCTTTTTTAGGAGTCCATTTAAAGTTATGGAGAATCATCTGCCACCTTTGTGTAAACCTGATGGTGGTACCATTTCTTTTTCACTAACACTAAAGGCTGTACAGGCCACCCTCTGACACGTACTTTTGGGTCTGCTGTGTTGACTTGTGGGGGTACCATTCTCATCTTGGAGCAGAATGCAGGTGGCTTCTCTGTTCTGTGGTGGTAGTGATTCTTCTTTTTCCAGGTTGGATGGCAAGCACGTGGTCTTCGGCAAGGTGAAAGAGGGCATGAGCATTGTGGAAGCCATGGAGCGCTTTGGGTCCAGGAATGGCAAGACCAGCAAGAAGATCACCATTGCCGACTGTGGACAAATTTGATTTGTGTTTTGTCTTAACCACCAGACCATTCCTTCTGTAGCTCAGGAGAGTGTCCCACGTCCCCTGGTCTGCTCACGGTATCCTATCATTGTGCTCTCGCTGCAGTTCTTTGGGTTCTACATTATCCTCCGCCTTCCAAGTCTAGCTGGATTGCAGAGTTTAAGTTTATGATTATGAAATAAAAAGTTAAACGACCATTTGTCTGTTCTTTTTTAGTTAGGGTATTGATGTAGATCTCTGGGCACTGTTTTAAGCAGCAGTGGGTTTCTTCTAAAAACACTTCATGTTTGCCAAACTCTACAGAGTACTTTTGTTTTTTGTTTCTCTGACCTGTGTAATGATGGGCTAGAAGACTTAATCTGAGTATGCTCAAGGTAAGCCATGAGATAAAATGAGGACCTTGAACTTAAATAGCAGTTGTAGTGGGGTGGAACAGGCGATCCTGTGACAAAGTGGCCTAGTTACAGATAAAAAGATGACAGGCATGAATTGAACATATCATGGGTCAGATTTTCTTCAAACATGCTCTGGTATTCCTTGAAGGGAATTTGTGCCATTGTAAGTGAGTTGTGTGGGGTAAGGTCTTTGGACCATGTTCCTTGAATGTCTGGAACTATTAAACTTAAGTTGGATGATGTGGATCAAGTATGCAAGAATGGCTGTTGATACTTGGGTCAGGCCAGAACTCCAGATGGATGTATGTCCTTTCATCACCCCAGATCCCCTCCTCTGTTCCTGTTGTTTCAGTGGCATTGTCTTTTGACCATCTACTCATCCAAGTATTAAATTTCAATATTAGGTGCTGTGGTGCCAAGCTGGATACTGGGGAAACAATTTTGAACCAAACTGGACAGTTTCAACCTTAGTGGAGCTTTTGGGGAGAAGGTAGACCAGATGGCTGAAAGGTTGGTAACATGATAGTCAGGGTTGTGATGGGCTTCCCTGGGGAGGATGTACTGGGCTGCAAGATGAGTGAGCCACAACCAAGGGAAAAGTTTAAAGTAGGGGGCCTGTATGGTGGACAAAGGCATTGTTCTCAGGATGCTGGTCACTCACCAGTTACCTGTTGGAGGCTGTTGCCATGTCGTCATGGATACCTCTAGAAAAGTTTCCAGGCAAAGATGGTTTGCTGATGCCATTCTTCTAAAAGTGAGTTTATGGTATGCATAACCACTCCTTAAATAGTGTTGATCCCTTTTTCATTAACATTGAAATGTTCTCTTGAATTGTTCTCTTCAATGCTATTGGCTAAATTTGTAAAAACAGTTGGGGAAATTGTTTTGAACCGGTGCTACATTTCTTATTTTAATCTGAGATTCGGATGCCACCTTTGAGAAGCTGCTTTCTGGGCCAGCAGATCTATATAATAACACCTTGTCACCACTTTTTTACCCCATAATATCCTGTATGACTTGAGTGCCACTGGAGTAGCACTGTAGAACCCACCTGGTTCAAGTCTAGTTCTACCACTTTGTAACCTGGAACAAGTTACTTAACATCTCTCTGTTGCTTCATACGGACAATGGGTATAATAACATGCTTTCATTTCATAAGGGTGTTGCAAAGATTAAAAGTGCTTAGAAGAATTCCTGGCACGTAGAGTTAAGTTTCTATTAAAAGGTAAACTCCAGGGATTCTGTCTTGCTTGTTCACCAGTGGATCCCGAGTGCTTGGCCCTGAGTTAACTAAGATGAATATATATCACCTCCAGTTTTTATCCTTTTAAAGACATGCATACCAAAATATTGTATTATCTCATGCTGTGTAACAACCCAAAATTGAGTCTTAACACCTCACAGTTTGTGTGGATTGGGAATTGGGGCCTGGCTTATCTGGTCCCTACTTTGTAATCAAAGCATTGCATAATAGGGGTCTCATGGCTTCATTGGGGAAGGAGCTCTTTGCTTCCTTACCTTCTCACAGGGTTGTTGGCAGGATTCAGTTCCTTGGGGGCTGTCAGTTGGGAGCTGCCCTCAGTTCCCTGCCACAAAAGCCTCAGCATGGCAGCTTGCTTCATCAGTTCTGCAAGTTGGAAGGCAGTAGAGGCCAGCAAGATGGAACTCAGCCTTTTATACCCTAGGCATGGAAATGGCATTCCATCAGCTTTGCCATATTGTATATGCTAGGTCTCTAGGTCCAGCAGCCTTCAAGGGGTGGCAATTACATAAAGGCAAACTATACCAGAAGGCTGTGATGGTTGGGGGGCCATCTTTAACACTTGAATACTGCAAGTATATAAGTATGAAATGTGTGCGGTTGGAAGTACAGAAATAAAACACTGCTGTATTGCCTATTCGTACCTCAGAAGTCCCCTTTGCCCTCCCCAGTTGCGTGTTCTTTTTTTCCCGTGGTAATATACATACAACAATCTCTCTCATGTTAACCACTTTGAAGTATAGAGTTCAGTAATGCTAATTAACATTCACGTTGTGCCACCATTACCACCATCCCTGACTAAAACTTTTCTATTACCTGCAAAGAAACTTGGTAACCAGCAAATATTAACTTCCCATTCCTCCCCACCCCTGCCCCTTGGTAACTTGTAATCTGATTTCTGACTATGAATTTGCATATTGTTTATTTCCTGGAAGTGAAATCATGCAGTATGTATGTATTGTGTCTTGTATTTCACTCAATATGTTGTCTTCAACATGCGTCCATGTAGTGCCATGTCCTTCATTTTTGTGATTAATATTCCATCATGTGTATATACCACATTTTGTTTATTCATCTGTCAATGGACATTGGGTTCCTTTCATCTTGTAGCTATTGTGATTAATTCTGCTATGAACATTAGTGTACAAATATCTATAGAGTCCTTGCTTTTAATTCTTTTAGGTATATACTAAGAAAAAGGATTTTTAGATCAGATAATTCCATTTTCAACTTTGTGAGAAACTGCCAAACTGACCTTTACAGTGGTTGCATCATTTTATAATGCCACCAGCAATGTATAGGGTACTTATTTCTCGGCATCCTTGCCAACACAGTATTTTCTGTTTGTGTGTTTTTGTTTTTAAGTAAAAATAGCCATCCTAGTGGGTGTGAAGTGCTATGTCATTGTGGTTTTGATTTGCATTTTCTTGATGACTGGTGATGTTGAGCATCTTTCCATGTGCATGTCGGCCATTTCTGTCTTTGGAGAAATGTCTATTCAAGTCCTTTGCTCCAGTTTTTAATTGGGTTGTTTGTCTTTTGTTGTTGAGTTTAGGAGTTCTTTGTATATGCTGGATATCAAATCCTTATCAGATAGTGGATAGCAATCATTTTTTCCCATTCTGTAGGTTCTTTTCATCTTGATATTGTGCTTTGACATTTCATTTTTTTTGAGATATGTTCACATACCATGCAGTCGTAGAAAACAAAGCGTACATTCAGTTGTTCACAGTACCATTATATAGTTGTGCATTCATCACCAAAATTAATTTTTGACATTTTTATTACCATACACACAAACACAATAAGAATAAAAACCAAAGTGAAAGAGAACAACTAAAGTGAAAAAGAACACTGGGTGCCTTCCTTTTTTTCTCTTTTTTCCCCCCATTTTTCTACCCCTCCATCCATAAACTGGACCAAGGGGAGTGTGGTCCATATGGCTTTGCCAGTCACATTGTCACCCCTCATATACTACATTTTTATACAATTGTCTTCAAGATTCATGGGTTCTGGGTTGTAGTTTGATAGTTTCAGGTATTTACTGCTAGCTATTCCAATTCATTAGAACCTAAAAAGGGTTGTCTATATTGTGTGTAAGAGTTGCCCACCAAAGTGACCTTTCGGCTCCTTTTGGAATCTCTCTTGCCACTGAAGCTTATTTCATTTCCTTTCACTTCCCCTTTTGGTCAAGAAGATGTTCTCCATCCCATGATGCTGGGTCTAGATTCCTCCCCCAGAATTATATTCCACATTGCCAGGGAGATTCACTCCCCTGGGTGTCTGATCCCACGTAGTGGAGAGGGCAGTGATTTCACTT
>PVKY010004290.1:9271-19676 GCA_004027775.1 Bradypus variegatus
TCAGCACCTCAAGCTTGTTGCCTTGTCCTGTGGTGAGAAGTCTCCCTGGGCTGACGCCAGGTGCCACGGGGCTGCGCCCAGCCTCACCCTCTGACCTCTGCCCCGTCCTCCGTGGCCTCTGTCTGGCACGGACCCTGGTGGTTACGCCAGGCCCGCCCACATTTCCAGGGTGCCCCATCTCAGGACCCTCGCCGCGAGCACGCCGGGCGCCCCTTTGCCGGCTGAGGCCTCACTCCTAGGGGGGCCCTTTGACAACAGCACGTCCGTCCACCCTCAGGGGTCCTGGGCTGCAGGAGTGGGTGTAACTCTGCATACGCTCACGGCCCCAAACCGGGTCCAGCTCAGGGGCACGGCGTGGCCAGGTAACCACGGGTGGGGTTTTCTCAGGCCGGCTGTGAAATCCTGTGTTTCCCGAAATCCTTGGCCCTGCTTTGCCGCTACTTCTTGCTGGCAAATGAAAAAAAAAATATGGCCACGTACTTGGTAAGTAGGAAGAGAGAAATTTAAAGCAGCCGACTGCCTGTTTGCAGTGAGCTCCATTCTTAGCAGTTTGTCCATCTCAACACGTCCCGCTTCTGTACAGACGTGGAGGGAAGTTAGGAAAACTGTTCACCAAATGGTGACAATATCTAGTGTGTGGGGTTGCTTGATGATATGTGGCCTTCCTCTTTGTGTTTTCCTTGTGATCATATTTTATAACAAGCATGTATCATTTTTACGAAAACAAGAAAATCATTAGCTTAAAAAAACTGTGTTTAGTTGTAATTTTATCTCATCTGTAAGTTAGATGCCATGACTGTAATTTTATAATGTTTATAAATAGGTTATTTATTTTCCCTGTAAGCCCTGTGCTGGCTTGTGTGTGGGAACGCAGTGTTCGTTCTGGCCAGGCTGGCTGGAGGGCGAGGCCCTGTGTCAACACGGGGTCTCACCTCCTGTTGTGGGTTGTCGCGTCCCCCAAAAAGCTGAGCTGAGTTTCAATCCCTCCGTTCCTCGGGGCGGGAGCGTGCTTGGAAACAGGAGGATGCAGATGCAGTGACGTGAGCTGGGCCCGCTGGGGCGGGGGCTCCCAGGGCGAGGACTCCGAGGACGCCGGTCACGCTGACTGCCACTCCCGGCCCCCGGGACAGCGGGGACAGGTCCTGTTGTTTCAAGCCCGTGTGTGCGGCTTTGTCATGGTGGTCCCAGGACCCTGAGGCCCCTAAGAGCATCGCAGACCCTCGAGGAGGGGTGCCGCCACCAGCCCCGCTTTCCCCGCGTAACGCCTGGGACGCGACCCCACCCCGGATCCCCCCGGGCAGCGCCTCGTCCACGACGGCCTCGCCTGAGAAAGGAAGTAGAAGTCTTCACCAGACATCATGGCACCCGCTTTGTGTGTAAATTAAATCTTTAGTGAGATTAATATTTTTAAGGCCGAAAAAGTGGTGATTTTATTATTGCAAGAGACATCACAGAACTTTATATCAAACCTCTGAACAAGCTCCTCCTACCTCGAGGCTGTGAATCAAATGACTCCCCTGCGGGAAGATCCTCTGCCGCGCTCCCCGGAGGGCGGGGGGCAAGGTGCTTGCCTACGGGGAGCAGGGCACCCCATCACATCCGTCCTGCTGCTGCCGGCGCTGGGGGGAGCTGCCCCGGCCCAGTTCCCTCAGGGAAACCCGGCCCCGGCCCCGGACAGGCCATGGCTCGGAGCAGCCCCTGACGGCCGCCTCGTGGGTGGGAAATGCTGAAAGCTCGGGAAGGTTTCTTGTGGCCACGGTGGAGCTGAGGGTCAAATGCTCCCTTCTTCTCCGGGTGCTGCTTTGGAGGGCTAGGGCGCACGGGGTGCCCTGAGGCCCCAGTGGGGCAGGTCGTCGAGGGTTGTGGCCCCCCGACCCTGCCTTCCTGAGGACTGGGACTCGGGATTTGGCTCGCAGAACAAGGCACAATCAAACAACAAATCACCCTAAAAAGTCTGCGGGGGGCCGGACACGTATCTTAAACCACACAGAAGTGCGAGTCGCACGAAAACTTTGGGTCCCCACAGGGAGCCCTGAGCGGGGGGCTCTGCCTGGTGGGGAAACGCATTTAAAACAAGTGGTAAAATCCTTGGCTCCTCCGTGGGCGGGCCCTCCCCTTGAATGTGGGATGGTTAGGGACGGCCTAGCCGAAGGGACGGGCAGCAGCCCCTGCCTGGGCCTCCCGAGAGAGGACCGCCCCCCCGAGAATCTGGTCCTGGGGACCACAGGGAGACTCCTGGGCGTGAGGGGGAGCCCCAGCCCCGCCCCAGGCCCCCACTAGAGCGCCAGCTACCCCTGACGGCAGCCACGAGGGGCCCCAGAACTGCCGGCCCTGCCCAGTGCCTGACCGGGGGGCCACGAGAGCATAACCGGCCACCACCCCTTGCTGTGGCTTGTCACCGGCCCCATCAGCCCAAACGGGGCTCACTCGAGGCAGGCGAGGGCAGAACCAAAGGGGAGAGGTGAGCGAGGTGAGGAGAAAGAAATGAAGGTTATTTATAAGAGACATAAGGAAACAGCATAGCACGGAAGGAGTAAAATCTCTCAGTCCCACCATTTTAACAACTATTTCCATTCTCTTCACTTGATCCGACAGAAACCGAAATCAACAGCAGATTCGTCTGTGCTCCTTGGGAGGGACGTCACGTGTCCCGCTCTTTCCAACGTGGCCCCGTCCTGTGAGAGGGGAATTTGTTATTTTGGGTCGCAGGCTGGGGGGAAGGAGCAGGGAAGGCTCCCAGGGCAGGATTTGAAAGACAGAGGCCCCTGGAGGGCCGGGGGGCTGGGGGAGCAGGGCCCACCTGGCAGCGGCCGCAATCGGGAAGGACGGGGCCCCGGCCTGCTGTCGGGAGTCCGGCAGCTCCCCGGACGCTGAGACGACGGCCCCGGGGCCGGCAGTTCCCCTCCAGGAGATCCCGAGAGGCTCGCCGGCAGGGACGCGGGCAGGTGTCTGGACACCAGGGCCTGGAGCCATTTTCACTATCTGAGCGTCCATCCACAGAGGACGGAGAACGGAACGCGGCCCGTCTGCGCGGTGGGCCGTCACCCACCCGAGAGGCGGGACGCCCTGACCCTCGCGGTGCCCTGGAGGACCCTGCAGACCCCACTGGGGCCATTGGTCAGCACTGGCCTGCAGGGCACCTGCCCGTGTCCCAAAGCCCAGTCATTTGGGGACTGGACCACGCAGAGGAAACCGAAGTATCCCTCCTCCTTGTCTCTCTGGGCCGGGAGTGTTGGGGGGCGGCTCCCTCTGCTGGACGGGACAGTGGCTGTGCCCCAGCGCCTTCCCCTGGGGGACGTGAGGGCTGCGTTCTGGGGGGCTTGGGGTTCTGGGTGGAGCAGGGAGGCCCCATATGGCTGCGAGCCCTGTCTATCGCCAGCAGCCGTCACCCCCTGCACCAGCCCCAAGTTCCCTGGAGCTTTGCTGTTGGGTTTGAGCCCGGCACATTCTGGTCTCACCGCCCCCTCCCCGTGTTCTCTCCTTGCCCACGCAGGACCCAAAGGGCCTCAGGTGGAGACCCCACTGTGGCCCCGGGGATGTGTCTCCTTTCAGCTCCACAGGGCTCCCTAGCATGTCAAAGGCACTGACAAGTCCTGCGGTAAAAGGAATCTATTCAACTTTCTAACGGTCCAGAGTTTCCCAGACTTGCTTGACCAGGATGCCCCTCTGTGGGCAGGTGCGGCCTTTTCTGTTTTCTCGCGACAGTGTGCACCGCGGAACGCGAGTGCGGGAAGATGGTTCTGGAAGGATGGAGCGTCACCTGTTCCCTGGCCCCAGTGCTGGGAACAGACCTGCTGAATGAAAGGATGGAGCCCGGTGACGAGCCAGTGAACCCTGAGCCGTGGGGGGATGCAGGGGTTCTCGGGGTGGGGAAGTGGGGACAGAGCTGAAATCCAGGCAGTTTGTCCGTGACGGTGCCTTGGCTCTGATGTTGGGGTGCTCGGGAACTCCATTTTTAGTACTTGCCACTTAAGTCCAACTTGGTCCCCGGACACAGGATTTGTCCCTCGTGGATCTACACCCTAGGGACAAGGCTGTCACTCTGTCCCGCTCCGCTTTCCTGAGCCGCGCTGGAGCCCCAAACCCCTTCATCTGCTCAACACCAATGACTGGAGAGCCCCTCGGCAGGTCCCTGGTTGCTTCCCGGGCGTCCACGTCCTCCTGGAAGGCCCCACCTGCTCCCCTGCCTGGTTCTCAGTCTCGGTCACTTTCTGCCCCCTGCCCCGGAGGCCCATTCTGGAAGCACCCAGAGCTGAGTGCGTGTCCTGGCTCTGCCGCTTCTGGGCTCTGGCGGTGGGAGGAAAACCAGCCCCCGCAGGCGGTGAGGACCGGGCGAGGCAGGCTCAGGGCGAGGCTGGGTCAAGGGTTCGGGTGAGGCCGTGCCTGCTGCCGTCCGTCAGCCTCCAGTCCAGACCCCCGTGTCAGTGCACACGCAACGGGCTCTTCTGGGCTGCCCCCTTCTGCAGTCGTGTTTCGGGCACCTCTCGTGGCCCGTCTGGAGCTTCCCTCCTGCCCACAGCCGAGTCCTGCTCCTTGTCGGGCACACCAGGCCTCGCCACCTGCTCGTCTGCTGGCGGGCACGCGCTTCTTTCCCCTCTCCAGCCGGGCTGAGGCACCGCCCTGGGCACGGGCTGCAGGTCTTCCCAGGGATGTGTGTGTTCGTTTCTCCTGGGAGCACACCTGGGAGTGGCATTGCTGGGTCATGTGGGGACTCCGTGTTTAGCCACTGGAGGAACTGCCAGACCCTCTTTCCCAGTGGCTGCCCCGTTTTGCATTCCCAGCGGTTCTTCCATGTCGCCGCCAGCACTTACTGTCACCTTTTTTCCTTCCATCTATTCCCTGCATGAAGGGCACCTCATGCAGCTCGGAGTTGCATTTCCCCAGTGACTGACGATGCTGAGCATCTCATCGTGTGCTTAACGGCCAGTGGCGTATCTTCTCTGGAAACCTATTTATTCAGCTCTTTTACCCATTTTTAAATTGGGTTATTTATCTTTTTTTTTTTACTGAGTTGCAGTACTTCTTTTAAGTACATATGTCTTAAGTTGTGCTGATTTGTGAGGTACACTGTCTCTCCTTTGGCGTCTGAGTTATTTCACTCAGAATTGTATCTTCAAGCCTCATCTGTGTGGCCTTATGTTTCATGACCTTGTTTCTTCTTACTGCTGCAAAATATTCCATCTAATGTATGTACCACATTTTGTTTATCCACTCATCTGTTGAAGGACGCTTGAGTTGTTTCTATCTCTTGGCAATTGTGAATATTGCTGCCTTGAACATCTGTGTGCAAACGTCTTTCTGTGTCATTGCTTTCAGATCTTCTGCGTATATACCGAAAAGTGAAATTGCCGAATCATAGGGTAATTCAATATTTAGTTTTCTGAGAAATTGCCAAGCTGTCCTCCAGAGTGGCTGTGTCGTTATACAGTCTCACCAGCAATGAATAAGAGTACCAATTTCTCCACATCCTCTCCAGCATTTATTGATTACTGGTCTGTTTAATGGCAGCCATTCTTATTGGTGTGAGATGGTACCTCACTGTGGTTTTGATTTGCATCTCCCTAATAGCTACTGAAGAAGAACATTTTTTCATGTGTTTTTTAGCCCTTTGTATTTCCTCTTCAGTAAAATGCCTTTTCATACCCTTTGCCCATTTTATAGTTGGGCTGTTTGTACGACCGCAGTTGAGTTGTAGGATTTCTTTACGTATGCAGGCTGTCAGTCTCTTATCAGACGTATGGTTTCCAAATATTTTCTCCCATTCACTTGGCTGCCTCTTCAGCTTTTTGACAAAGTCTTCTGAGGCACAGAAGCTTTTGATTTTGAGGAGTTAACCATTTTCTATTTGTTGTTTTGTTGCTTGTGCTTTGGTTGTAAGGTCTAAGAAGCTACCTCCTAATACTGGGTCTTGAGCATGTTTCCCTGCGTTATCTTCTGGGAGTTTTATGGTGCTGTCTCTCATTGTCTTTGACAATAAGAGTTTTTTTGTCTTTGACAATAAGAGTTTTATTGTCTTTGACAATAACAGTTCATTGTGTTTCTTGTGTTTTAGAAAGAGTCTTCTGGCTGCAGCCTGTGTTGGCCCCATGCCGGGAAGCTGAAGCCATGTCTAGCGGAGTGTGGGAAGTGGCCGCCCAGGGAGGCTGCAGCAGACATGGCATATTTTCAGTTGACACACAGTGTCCGCCTTGTGGGCTCAGCCCGAGAAAGGGAGACTGGGAGAAAAATAAATTCATATAATTAAAACTGAAAGATCAAAGTGGAAAACAAAAGTTTATTGCCTTTGACAGTAAGAGCTGTGTGGTACTGTCTGTTACTGTCTTTGGTCCACTTATAGGTAATTTGTATGTGGGGTGTGAGGTAGGGATCCTTTTTCATTCTTCTGGCTATGGATATCCAGCTCTCCCAGCCCCAGCTGTGGAAGAGACTGTTCTGTCCCAGTTCACTGGATTTGGGGGCTTTATCAAAAATCCCTCGACCATAGATCTGGGGGTCTATTTCCAAACTCTCAATTCAATTCCATCAAATCAGTATGTCTGTCTTTGTGCCAGCACCATGCTGTTTTGACCACTGTGGCTTTATAGTAGGCTTCAAAGTCTGGAAGTGTAACTCCTCACGCTTTGTTCTTCTTTTTTGGAACGTTTTTGGCAATTCAAGGCCCCTTTCCCTTCCAAATAAATTTGATAACTAGCTTTTCCAAGTCTGCAAAGTAGGCTGGTGATATTTGATTGGAACTGTGTTGAATCTCTAGATGAGTCTGGGTAGAACTGACATCTTAATGACATGTGGTCTTCCTACCCATAAGCATGGAATATCTTTCCACCTATTTAGGTCCTTTTTATAGTTCTTTTAGTAACGTTTTGTCATTTTCTGTGTAGAGGTCTTTTATGTCCCTGGTTAAGTTTATTCCTAGGTACTTGATTTTTTTAGTTGCTATTGTGAATGGAATTTTTGTTTGATGGCCTCTTCAGTTAGGTCATTACTTGTGTGAAGGAACATTACTGACTTATGTGCATTAATCTTATATCCTGTCACTCGGCTGAATTTGTTTATTAGCTTAAGTAGCTTTGTGGTTGAATTCTCAGTGTTTTCCAAATATAAGATCATATCATCTGTAAATAATGACAGTTTTACTTCTTTTCCAATTTGGATGCCTTTTACTTCTTTGTCTTGGAGAATTGCCCTGGCTAGCACTTCCAGCACAGTGCTGGATGACAGTGGTGACGGCGGCATCCTTGTCTTGTTCCCGATCTCAGGGGGAAGCTTTCAGCCTCTCGTTGACCACAGTGCCAGCTGTGGGTTTTCATATATGCCCTTTATCATACTGAGGAAGGGTCCCTCAATGACTATCTTCTGACCAAATTAGCTTGCTGCAGACAAACCCAACCCCATCCTTGCTGGGGCAGAAACCCAGAAAATGAGATGCTGGTGGCAGGAGGCAGGTGGGGAGGGAGGCCCTGGCCTGGGTCAGCCGCTGTGAGCCACCGGTAAGCAGAGCGCGGAGTCGGGGAGGCCGCTGGCTGCCGGGGGACATGGGCACCTGGCCGGCCACCCCTGCCCTAGAGCAAGGCCCCTCCAACCTCCCTCCCCCTGCAGCCTCGGTCTCCCCATACCCGGGCCTGAGCCATGGGGCCAGCTCGGGCCATCCTGTCTCCCTGGCCAGTTCCCTCAGGAAGCCCTGAGCCCACTCTCCACAGGGGGACCCACAGCAAGCTTAGGATTTCCAGCCAAGGGGCCCCGTATCCCCCCCGGCCCATCTCAGGTCCCAGCTGCCCCGGCCTGCGGGGGTTCGCTGTCTTCTGTCAGCCTCAGCTCGTGCAGGGAAAGGAAACGTCTGAGCCTTTGAAGATAGGTGGAGTGTCGTTGTCACCCGTCATCTCCACTCCCATCCAAAGAGGACGTGCAGGAGGCGATTTTGGACCAGAAATGCTTCCTGGAGGGTCACATCCTTTCTTTGCTGGTCTTAGAAATCAAGTTGGTAAATGTCAATCATCAATACAAAGAAACTGCCGAGAGCGGTTTCCTGGGTGCTCTTCCGACGCGCTGGGACATGGAGCACGGGGGGCCTGGCCACTCAAGGCTCCGGGGGGCTGGGGCTGTGGGTCCAGCACCTGCTTCACCAGCTGGCAGCCTCGGTGGGCAAAACCCTTTTCTGTGTGTGTGTGGGGGGAGGGGCGGGTCTAGCTTCCCTCCTCTGGGAGAAGCTACCCAGGCAGTCAGGGAGGGCTCCAAGGAGGTGGTGGCATTGAGCTGGTGTGCCACACAGGGAAGGGAGCCTGGCAGTGTGCTTGTCATGGCTTGCCCTGCTGGGGGGCTGTCAGCCAGCCTGAGGCAGGGTCCCCTCCTCCAACAGGCCCAGGCCTGTCTCCGGGAAGCCTTCGCCCACTTCACCCTGCCTTCCCCGGGTGCTGTCCTGAGCGGCTGGAGCAGGGGCTGGTCTCCTTGGCTGCAGGCCAGAATTACCTGCCTGCCTGCTGGCGCAGACACCCTGGTGCTTGAGGAGACCCCCCCAGTTCAGTCAGAAAGGAGGTGCACAGGGCAGGGTCTGCTGAGCGGGGCCTGGTGGTCCTGGGAGGGTGGGCACCAAGCTTGGCAGGTAATTGGGACTGAGGGGCTTTGGGTGCAGCCTTCCCAGGGATTCAGCTGGAAAAAGGCACCGGTGGGTAGGAGGGAGCAGGCCGCTCAGAGTCAGTGGGGCTCACTGGAGGGAGGGCTCGGAGTGGGTGGGAGGCCCCACTGCACAGCAGGCCGGCCATCCTCCTCGCCAGCCCTGCTGACCGAGCTGCCCCTGGCCTGCCCTGGGCTGGGCTGTCACTGCAGCCGATGGGGACCAGCAGGGACCCCCAAGACTGCCGCCTTCCAGCTGGCCACCTCTGGAGGCCCTGTGGTGGGGGTCTGCCGGGGAGGAGAGTGGGGGCAGCAGGTCCTGGTCACAGCGGCCCCCCTCTTTTAAAGAATCTTGGCTCTGGGCAGCTCCCTCAACCAAGGTCTCCATGGAGCTCCCCAACCCCTGCACCCTGGGAAGAAACCATCATCACTTCAGCAGATGGAAAGATGGACACCAGAGAGAATGCACTCTGCCCCACTCCCCTCCTTCTGGAAGGCCCCAGCCCACCCCCCAGAGCCAGCCACACTGCCCCAGTGCAGGCCCTTGCCCAGGCTGTAGCCCGTCTCCCCTCCAGGCTATCAGCTGCCCTGTTTGGGCGCGGACCTCTGCTTTAGAGTCACGTGTCCATTTGGCTAAATTTAAACTGCGGGTGGCATTGGGCAGGTGTTCGAATTTCTCCATACCTCAGTCTCCCCACCTGTAGGACGGGATTAAATAAGAAAACCTGGTCTGGGGCTTAACCCAGGGGCTGGGGTAGTTTGCCACTGGACAAGTGTGGTGGTTCTCGGCATCAATGTTCTCCAGGCGATTCTGAGACCGGTGCTGGGACTCACAGATGAAGAAGACCCCCACGCCCCCAAACAGGCTCCGTCTGACGAAGGAGAGAGAAGAGAGCGCTCGTGCCATTGGACGGGGACCGCAGAACTGCAAAGCTGTCGGGGGTGCCGCTGTGAGCGGAGAGGTTGCCGGCGCCGGCGCCTTGTCCTAGCTGCACCAGAGCTGGGGGGCAGCTCCTGTGGGTGGGGGCCCAGTGGAGGGCAGTTGGCCGAGCCTGTGGCTGGCAAATGCTCCTGCCCTTCAGCCCGGCGATGACTCTTCTGGATGTGACACGAGGATGAGGATGGCTGTGCAGCCTCCTGTCTGGGCCGCTGAGGGGCGGGTGAGTGGGTTCTCGAAGGCGGCCAGCAGGAGGGAAGGCGAGGGCTCGCTGTGGGGCCCAGAAGCGAAAGCAGACTCCAGTGGCAGGCTGAGCGGGCGGCGAGGCCAGTGTGTTTTCTTTTTTTTTTTTTTATTGTGAACTTGAACATTTATGCATAATAGCGATAACTTTAAAAGTACGATTCCACAAGTAGTTAGAGAACAAATTTCAAAGAATGTCATGGGTCACAGTTCCACAACTTCAGCCATTTCCATTATTGTAAAATATATATACAGAAAGGTGTTGACTTTCTGTGCACAGCTCAACAAGCAGTTATTCAAAACTGTCATGGGTTCCAGTTCCACAGTCGCAGTTCTTTCCCCATTATGCAATGTCAGGTAGATGCAGAAAGGTGAAGACTAACGAGTAGCTCTGGAGCAAATTTCAAAGGATATTATAAGTTACATCTCCACCATGACATTTACCTCCTTCCAGCTATTCCAACACCCCAGCATCTAAAAAAATAAAGTTTCACTATTCATAGACCTTTGTTAAATCTTACCTTGTTTGTTGCTGTTCCTTCCTCTCACTTAATCTCTTGCTCCATCTTCAGGGGTGTCCAGGCAGTGACACCCTAACTTGTCCATATTGAAAGGGGG
>PVKY010004291.1:0-19513 GCA_004027775.1 Bradypus variegatus
ATGCTCAGAAGCCCCCACCCACGTGGGGATGCTCCTTGGGCCCCAAGAGGCCTGTCCGAGGACTGGGCATTGTCCCATCCTGCTGGCTCAGCCCTGGCATGGGGCTTGGCCTGTGATTTTCAGGACACACAGATGAGGGAGAGGTGTAAGGGCCAGGTTTTCCCAGAGGCAGGGTAGCCGGGCCTCTGTCCCTGGCCAGAGGAAGCCTGGGGGTGCTAGCCCAGGAGGGAAAGGCCCATCTAGATCCTTCTGGATCCTTCCCCATTGCAGTCTATCCTGTCTTCCCTGGCCCCAGAAGCCTCAATAATAAAGGCAGAAGCATCACTATGCTGAACTTGGTTTCTTTTGAGGTAACTCTCAGACTAGGGCCTGGGTTGAATGGAGTCTTGGGGGAAAAGATCAGTCTGGGTGCTGTCCCCGAGTTGCTGGCTGGCTCCTTCCTGTTATTCCACGGTGATGTCAGAGGGAAGCCCTCCTGCCCCCAAGCTCACATCGAGTCCCCTGCCCACCTGCTTTATTGTCTTTATGACCCTGTCACTGGCTCTCTGTAGTTATTGAGACACTTGGTATCTGCCCCTACTAGATTTTAAGCTCCGTGAGGGCACAGACGTTTCTTGTTCCCTTGTTAATCCCTAGAATGGAGACAAATTTTAACGTGCCATATATAGTAGCTGCTTAGAATTTGCAAATAGATGAGCTGGTTTCTCAGATTGGTCCTTAGACCACTTGTGGATTTTTGTTTTGTTTTGTTTTGTTTTTAAAGCAGCTTCTTGGGCCCTTCAGAATCTCTAGGGTTGGGTCCAAGAATCTACAAAAATTTAACAGACTCAAGTAACCCCTTATCCCAGTGACGAGAACCACTGTTCTTTCTAAAGCATTTTTGAGCACTTACCGTATACTAGGTATTGATTGTCCTGGCATCTGTCCCTCACAGCTCTCCCTGCCATTTCCACTTGCTCTTTCATCTGGCAGAGAAACCATCCTGGGCCTACCCCATGCCAGACCCTGTGCTGGGGATTCTTGGCAGACGTTACTCATTTAATCCTCAGAAAAGCTCAGCCAAGTGGCCAAGAGGTGAAATTTATCAGGGGTGAGTCGAGCCTCAACTCCTGTGCCAGGGAAGAGGGGGCAGAGGCGAGCCAGGCAGCTGGCTCCCCAGCCATTTTGGAGGTCGCAGTTGGCAGGGAGCAGTGAAAATACAGCCAGGGAGGCGCTCGGTGGGAGAGGGGTGGGGGTGGGAGAAGGTGCCATAGCACCTTCCTCAGGTTTTGGTGATGGGGTTGGGTATTCCAAATAGAAGAGGGTTGGGGAGGGAAGGGTTAGCACAGAGAGGAGGATTCCCAGCTGAGGGAGGAGCTTGCAAAGGCAGGAGGCCAAGGAGGAGCCTGGGCAACGAGAAATTGAAGTAGATTGATGTGGGTGCAGCACTGAGTGCTGGGGTGGGGAGCGCAGACAAGGAGGGGCAGCCCAAGGAGCTCAGCAGGGCATTTGGACTTTATCCTGAGGGCCACATGGAGCCATTGAAGGAATTAAAATAATAATAAAATAAATAAAATGAAATATTCATATGGCCAAAAGTACTGCAAAAAGATGCAAGAAAGTCTCTTTCCACCTTAAGCTCTCAGTTCTCCCCAGAGGCAGCCACTGCTACTCATTCCTTGTGTATCTGTCTAAATAAATTCTTTACATCTATTTACATCTACATGTGTATATTTCCATTTTAAAAAATTCATTCTGTATCTTTGCTGTCCGGCTGCTGACGCAAGCTCCCCCGGCTCTAAGTGCTTTCTGTGGGCATTAGCTCATTTCATCGCACAACTGCTCTAAATTGTACGCTGCATGATATGGCAGTCCTGATGCAGTGCTCAGTTTACAGATGGGAAATGGTGGTCCTGGGAGGATTCTAGCCTGGCTGGGCTGGCTTCAAAGCCTGCACTCTTAAATTTATGATGCTTAGCAGTTTGTATCAGCAGTCTTTCTGATGGTTATATAGTATTCCGTTATTTATTTACCCAGCTTGCGGGGGGCACCTGAAGGATGCACGTGGAAGGGCTTTAGGTAGGACAGTGGCAGGGACAGATTCGTGCTTGAGAAAAATACTGATATGTAAAGATGAGCTGCCTGCCAACTCTTTGGGCATCCCCCTGTCTGGCCTCCTATTCCCACAGTTGGAGTAGGATAAGGGGCAGCCAGCTCCCCTGGAGGGCAGAGGCGAGGTGCCCTCCTGGCAGCTCCTCCTCATTGTTTGCAAGTCAGTGCTCCCCTGCAGCCAGGTGGGCACTTGGAACAGGAAGGAGCCCAAGCCCCAGAGCAGGGAGCCCTTGGCTCTGTTTGCAGTGACATCAGAAGTTGTTAACTTACGTAAACTCAGCTCTTGTGACGTAAACTCAGCTCTTGTTATCTATAAGAGGAGGGGCGAGTGGGGAGGAGAGTGTGAGCTCCTTCCACTCTAGGACCATCCCCAGGAAGAGCTTCTGAGCCCCTCCTGGCCCCTGCAGTCTCATGTCCAGAGTGGCTGCACTGATCCCTGGAGGGACTTGCTGGGCACAGACTCTGTATTTACAGGTCAGGACGAAGCAGTGCTGTGACTTGTAGGGGGTTGGGCCAAGCCTGGGCTGACTTGGGTCCTGGGGTCATGAGGGAGTAGAGTGGAATCATCCCTGCCATGGCACTTCCCACTATTCACCTGTGCTTTCAGATGGGATGAATAACCACCCTGCAAGAAATTCCATTTGCTCATCCACTGGACAGCTCACAGCATAGAGAGGGCATGATGTGGGCACTGTGACCCTGCTGTTCTCTCAGGTGGCCCTGAGTCTCCCCCTAGCTCTCATAGTCTGAGTCGTTACAGCCAACACTAGCTGCTGTGACATCCCCTGGAACATGTATCCCCCCAAACATAGTTTATTTCAAACCCACATAAAATCCTACTCAGGGGCTCCTGACTAGGAAGTGGCTCCCCTGCAAACAATGACTTGGGACTCAGTTGCTCTCTTCTTAAGGTCCTAGTATTTTCAACACATGGCTTGTGAGATGGCCCTGCTTGTTTGTGTCACACATGGAGAAGGAGACGTGCATGGAGGGTTGTGTGTGGCAGGTTTTTATGGAAGGCATGGAACGAGCACATTACTTCCCCTCACATTCCTTTGGCTACAACCCAGACACGTGGCACCATCTAAGTGCAGAGGAGCCTGGGAAATATAGAATAGTTGTAAGCCTAGGAAAAAGAGGAAATAGGTTTGGTAAACAGCATCTTACCCCACTGAATATGATCTTGCTGTTTAAAGATGCAGCTTTTTCTTATAAAATGGCTCCTTAAAAAAATCAGCTACAAATCTGTTACTCAAAGAAAAGCCATTTGTTCCAGAATAGGAGAAAAACAGTCTTCATTAAACTTAATCAGAGATCGTATTGTACTGTACTTTATGGGCAATTTAAGAGACTTTCAAGGGTGAATTTGGTAACAACTGCTTTTCCCACGGAGACCAACTTAGAATCTGACTCTGATGTGAACCGGAGCTCTACTGTCTTTCCAGAAGGTGAATCTTGTCTCCCCCAGTCAGTGCTGGGCCAATCTTCGTACATACAATTTAAAGAGCAGTTTCCTATATTACCTTACCGGATCTCACAATCCTGAGGTAGTTGTAGCAGTTGGAAGAGTCTGTGTTATGCTGCGGTAACAAATAACCCCCAATCTCAATTACTTAATATGGCAAAGATTTCTCTCCCATTTCCTGCTTCATGTCTATGGCTGCTCAGCTGGGTTCTGGCCCATTTCATTTTCCCTCTGGGACTCAGGTCGCTGGCACGGTCTCTGTTTGGAACACTGAGGGTCACCATAGAAAAGGGAAGGGAGAGTCTGGTGAACCACACACTGGCTCTTGAAGCTTTGGCCCAGAAATAATGTGTCACTTCCCCTTTGCATTTCATTGTCCAAAGCAAGTCACATGACCAAGCCTGAATGCAATTAGACCTCCACGTGGAGACAGTGAGTCAACAACTGGGAATAGTCTGGAGACATGAACTATGAAGTCAGTGGGGATAGAGACAATTTAAAGCCATAAGATCCATTCGGGTCTTTAAGACGCTGAGCAGAGGAGGTGATGCTAGCCAAGGAAACAGGAGCAGTAGCCAGTGAGGTAGAAAGAGAACCAGAGGAACCCAGTGTGCAGCCAGGGATGGCCAGCTGTGCCGAGCCGATGGGGGAGGCTGCACCAGATAGAGCCTGACTGCCGGATGTGGCAACTGCTGTGGCATTAGTGGCTGACAAGAGCAGTTTCCTGGAAGTAAGGGGTGGAGACAGAGCTATAATGAGATGAATGGAGATGAAAACTAATGAGAGGGATATTGAGGAAATAGTGAGAAGTGAGGAATGGAGACAAACCACGGAGAACTCAAAATTTGGATGTGAAAGAAAAGGAGAGGAGAGGTAAAAAGAAATGAAGTGCCAATACATGCTCTAACATGGGTAAAATTGGCATTGTATTTAGTGGGATAAGCCACACACAAGAGGATCAATATTGTATGATTTCTCATGCATGAAATATTTAGAATACACAACCTCAGAGAGGCAGAAAGCAGAATGGTGGTTCCCAGGAGGCTAGTATGAAGGGGGGTGTGGGGAGTTATTGCTTAATGGGAATGAGTTTCTGTTTGGAATGATGAAAATGTTCTCGAAATAAATAGTGGCGAAGGTTATACAACACTGTTAATGTACTGAACATCACAAAAGGGTTAAAATTATTTAAAATACTTAAAAGGATTAAAATTATTTTTTACTTTAGGTATATTTTATCACAATAAAAATTATAAATAAAAATTTAAAAAGAGAGGAGAGGGGTGGCTGGTTTAAGGGAGAGTTTGTTTAAAATGGGAGGGAGTAGAGCACATTCATCCTCTACTGACTGGTGGCAGCAACCCAGGAGAGGGGAAGAGACTGATGGTGCAGAAAGAAAAGTGACAGCTGAGAGAGCGCAGCCCTGGAGGGTGGTCTGGCGCCCCCTGGGGAGCCCACAGGGAGTGAGATGTGCTGCTGGGAACAAGGGCATCGTCTTCTGGCCCAATTTGCTTCTATTATCTCAGTGAGGTGAGGGAACCTCGGCAGGGGCAGTGGTGTAGGAGGTTGAGAAGAGAGGAGGAATGAGCAGTTGTTTGAAGTGGGCCTTCCACAAGTTATGAAGGCAGAGTGCCATTAGGAATCCCTGGAAATCTGCGCTGAGTTTAAAATGAAGTCTGGCAGCAACATGGGGCGTTTCTCCTCCAGCAACATGCAACTGATCAGGTGTGGGCACAGAAAGCGGCTCCTCCCACTAACTATCTTGGGAAGTGGTAGTTGCAGGGAAGGGGTGAGGCCTTAAGGGAGGTTTTGAGTCTGTAATGACACATTCAGACCACAAAAGCTAAGCTGGGCAAAGCTTAAAATGCAAAGAGGTGAGTGGAGGTTGGCGATGTTCAGCCAGTGGCTGGGGTCAGCTGCACTGAGGCTTTAGGCTGAGAAGGGGTTGCTGCGAAGGCGAGGGGGTCGCAGCAGGTTTCAGAGGCGGCGTGGTGATTAGCAACGACAAGGTCAAGGGAGAGCCGTGGGAGCAGGTGGCTGAGACGGGCAGGAACAAACCACTCCCATGTTGCCTGCTTCTGCTGGATGCCCTTGGTAATAATGCTAACGCTTGTTTCGCATTTAATATGTGCGGGCTGCCAGATGAAGAGCTTTAAATTAGTTACCCCTCCTAAAAGAAGGTGTAGGCAAGCCTTGGGGGCTGGGGGAGGGGGGACGGTGACCCCCTTGCCCGTTCCATAAACAGCACCAAGAGGACTGAGGGCCTCCTGCACCGTATAACAAGCTTACACAGGAGTAGAGCCTGGCCACACAACTGCAACTCAGCTTAAAGAAAAAGCCCCGCAGCGTCACATCCCAGCGGGGAAAGGAGGAAGAGCCTGACAAGAACACATGCTACCTCCGCACCGTCTCGGCTAACTCGTAGGGAAATTGCCCATCCGTTTCACAGGAGAGGAAGAGAGCTCAGAGAGGTTGCTTTGCCTGCTCTAGGCACACAGCAAGGCCAAGCATCTCCCTCCACCTCCGGGACCTTCATCTCCACTGAGAGGCCGGGAGGCTCTGGCACCCGCCTTGACCGACGGCGCGGCTTCACCTGGCAGCCTCCATTCGGGCGCCCAGACTGATCACGACTGGATCCCCCCCCCCACCAAAACAAAACAGGGGCGCCTGATTATGGGGGAGTGTGGGAAGGGTTCAACCTCCGTCGAGGTTTCTGAAGAGCCCAAGGAGGTACGAGTTCCTACTGCCCCAAGACCACCACCCCATCTGCGGTCAGAGCCCCGCCTGAGAAGCGGCAAGTGCGCAGGCGCAGGGCGCAGAGCCGGCAAGTGCGCGGCGTGACCAGCAGAGGGCGCGAAAGGAGCCTCTGGATGGACAGGCCGCCCCAGGGCCCCGACTCCAGAACTTCCTGGCCAGGCTGGACTCCAGGAGGAAGGAGCAGTATGAATAGATGTTGCTGATGCAGGACCCATCCTCCTGCCTGTGGCATCAACTTCCTCACCTGGGGGCAGAGTCCTGGAAAGCTGACTACCCAATAGACGGGTGGGTGAGGCTTTAGGGTCATGCGCCAATCAGAGTGACTCTGAGTTAGCCTTCTCCCTGCCTGTTTCCTCTCTTCTTTATAGAGGAGTGGTCCCTAGTAGCTATGTCCGAATTTCAGGGGTCTCCCCGCCACCTCACCCCCAACCTTAGTGCTTCCTGGTGACCCAGGCCTTGAGTTTTGCATTAAGGAAACAAAATAGGTTTAAATGCCCAGAAAAGTCAGTTTTATTCGTCAGCACAGGACAGAGCTAAGGCCTGGTACAGCTGCTGCTCCGGGGAGCTGGAGGGGCAGGAGGGGACTGCATAAGCAAGCCTTCTTGGGGAACAGACACCCCGTCCATCTTTTTGACCAGGGGCTGAACCTCAGAACCCATCCCCAGCAGACCCAAGGCTGTGTTGAAGAGATTGATGGGAGTGGAGCCATCGGTGATGAGGGTCGATTTCAGACCCAAGCTCTGGAGCAGTTTGACCTGGATGGAGGAGGAGGAGGAAAGCGAGGAGGAGGAAGGCAAAAAGGAGGAGTCAAAAACTGGTTGCTTATGGCTAGAAGTAAATACCTGAAACTACCAAACTCCAACCCAGCAGTCTGGACTCCTGAAGACGATGATAGTGTGATTGTGAAAACCTTGTGGATCACACCCCCTTTATCTAGTGTATGGATGGATGAGTAGAAAGATGGGGATAAAAACTAAACGACAAATGGGATGGGATAGGGGGATGGTTTGGGTGTTCTTTTTCCATTTTTATTTTTTGTTCTTGTTCTGATTCTTTCGGATGTAGGGAAAATGTTCAGAAATAGATTGTGGCGATGAACGCATAACTAGATGATCATACTGTGAACGGTTGACTGTATACCACGGATGACTGTATGTTATGTGAATGTGTTTGAATAAAACTGAATTAAAAAAAAAAAAAAACTGGTTGCTTCTCTTACCTCTTTGGCCGCCCCCCTCTAGGGCAGGCTACCATCCGCTTTTGCCCAGCCCGGCGGCTCTCTCCCAACCCATCCACAAAGGATCAGTTGTTGGTAACTCTGGGAAGCCTGAGGGTCTCATTCTCTTTGTGGCCTACAGGGCCTGAGAGATCTGGCCCTGACAACCTCTTTAACAGCTCCCCATTTCACCCCTTTGCTCACTAGGTTGCAGCCACAAGTCCTTCCTGCTCCTCAAATGCACCAAGTTCTTCTCTTTGTGTCTTTGTATTTGGACCCTCTGGTGAAAGCGCTTCTCAACTCCACATAAGGCGCAGGTGTTCCCTCTCTAGAAGGGTGACCTTATTTAAACCAACGAATCAGAAGTGTCACCGCATCACCTTATCAGCCTGCCTGACTTCCTTCAGAGCACTTATCACAAACTGACATTGTCCCATCTGTTCAATGCCTGCCCCTACTCCACCACCCCAAGCGCAGCTCCTGGCCGCGCCTAGTGCTGGCACAGGGTGTGGTAGCTGAGCACGATACTGTGCTAAATGATAACAGGATCACAGTATGTGATACAGGGCATTCGGCCACCACCTGCCCTCACCCCCGTGCCCCGACGTCTTCCTAGATGTGTTTGCCTCCCTGGCTCTGCCTTCTCCGTTCTGGTCTGGCCCCAAAACAAACACACGTGTCCCCCTCCTGCTGTCCTCTACTCTCACCTGCATCTCCGGCCCAGCCACAGCCATGTCCCTGATGGTGCTGGGACCCAGGGCCTCCGTCATCTGCTTGAACTTCTTCACCTCCACCTCAGCCAGCTGCTGGGCCTTGCTCACCTCCAGCTCCAGCTGGGCTCGGGCATAGGTCAGTTCCATCTCTCTCACTTTTTGCACCCGCTCAAGCTCGGCTTCCTGGAAGGGAAAAACAAAAACAAAACACAAGGACAGCATTCTTTGGTGCATATGGCCCTTGAGAACTGTCCAGCAAGTCACTCTAACCAGCAAGGTTAGAGGGAGCTGGGGCCAGGGAGGTGGTGACACAAACTTGTGGTCAGTCAGGCGTGAATCCTGGCCAGGCCACCTTTTGGCTGGTGACCCACGGAAGCCCCCCTCATCTGAGACTCAGGTTCCTCGTCTGTAAAAAGGAGATGGTACCTACCTCAGTGGGATTTCAGGCTTTAATAAGATTATGCTTGCAAAATATATGTAATGCCTGGTAGGAAGCTGGCTGATGTTTGAGTGCTTACTATTAAAATGGGCACAATAATCCTTCACTTCAAGGAACTGATGAAAGGCAGAGGACTTTCAAGTACTACAAAATACTTGAATAGGGCTTTATCTTAGGGCCTCTACTTGATTCTTACCAAGCTCCAGGGACTATAGTGACTATGGTCAGGACAGCCTGGGGTGGGGCGAGCTGGTGGTACAGGGCACCAAGGCTGGAAAGGGCTCTAGCACCCAACTTGGCCGCCTACCAGGACACGAGGGGACTTGAAATTTTCTCAAGGGTCCAGACTTGTTATCAACGGCTCCAAATAGAAAAGCAGACTTGTTCTGGACCCTTGAAGCTGACCAGGGGAGATGGTTAAGAGCATAGAAAACAAGACAAGAGTGTGTAAGCTAAATGCCAAGGAATATGACTCTGCTCCAGGGCAGGAAGAATTCAAAGGGAAAGATCAAAGGGCCGGAATTCTTGGAGAAAGCTTCTTGAGGGACTTCAAGGTTGGGGATGGAAGGACTGCAGGCCTGATATGCAGTGGAGGAACTGAACTTTGTGGGACAGGGGGTCAGAGAAGCCAGAGAGCAAGGGGGCTTCCCACCAGGGGTGCATGGCCTGCCCCCCTTCCATGCACGAAACTCAGGCACAGTTCTCTAGCTCTTTGCAGAGCTTACTCACACCCATCTTTCAAGTCTGCACTTCAGGAAGCCCTTGGGCCACCTTCATCAACAACCCACCAAGCCCCGCCCATCACTGCACTTGTCGAGTCTGCCTGCCTCTTCCATCAGACTGGGCTCACACCCACAGCACGTGGAGGAGAGCAGACTCTGGAACCAGGCTACTCGACGTTCAATCCATTCACTGGCTGTGTGTCCTCGGAAAAGTCATTTAACCTCGAGTTTTGGTTGCCTACCTCATAGGGTTGTTGTGAAGATTAAATAAGTTAATACTTATTTAATGTGTTCTTGACATTCTCCAGCTCTTGGCAGAGTAAATTCAATTTAAATACCCACTGCAAGCAACCTGAGGTTTAGCAATGCCTGCCCTGGTTAGCAGAGTGAACCTCCTTCCCTGAACCCCAGTTTTCTTGTCCGTGAACTGGATTTAACATCTTATGGATTTTCATGCCTATTAATGCACATGAGTGAAGAATATCCACCCGGGGCAGCCCCTGGAACTAAGTGGGCATTCAGTAACTTGCTCTCCCTCCCCTAAGGTTCTCTTTCCTGGTATGGGCTCCCCCTTCCCTGGCAGCTCCCCCCTCACCGTGTTAATGGCCAAGGCCTCCGCTTTCAGCTTGGCTTGCAGCACGGAGCCTTCTCCCTCGATCCGTGCCGCCTCTGCGCGGGACTTGGCCTCGGCCTTGGCGGTCCCGGTGCTCTCCACGGCCGTGCTGGAGGAGGGGGCAGTGTCAGGCAGGGCCCCGGAGAAAGCACCGTCCTCCCCCCCACCTTCACCTAGGCGAGGTCAGCTCTCACACGCCCTCCCCACCAAGAGCCTCGGCCCCTTGCCGGCCTCTCCCACTCCAACTCTCAGCCCACCTCAGTGCCTCCAGCTCCAAGAGCTCCCTGCGAGCTTTTTCAGCTTCCGACTGGTCCAAGATCTTCTGCCTCTCGAGCCGACCTCGGGCTTCCTGTTCTAGTCTCTGGGCCTCATGCCTGGATGGGAGAGGGGACAGGTGGGAGGCTGGCCTGCAGCCACAGCTGGAATAGGAGTGCCAAGGGCAGGGACAGACCCCAGTCCATGGACGGCATGCAACGCGCAAGCAAGGGAACGGGGTGCCCTCTGTGAGCTGGGCACAGTTCTAGGCCCAGATGTTGGAGCAGCATTGAGGCCACTGGTTTCACAGAACTTACCTGCCAGTGGGAGGACCGAGTAAACAAGGATGATTCCCGACAGTGATAAGTACATTTAAGGCAGTAAAATGGCTGTTGCGATGGCATGAGTGGGTGAAGCAGGACCCTGCTTCAGTTGGGGTAGAAAGCAGAGGACCCTCCCAGGGGTGACCTTTGGGCTGAGGCCTGAAAGAGGAACCTGCCTTGCATGGTTCTACGGAAGAACGTTCTCTTCTAGAGGAGTCAGGGGAGAAAGCCAGAAGGCACAGTGGGAGGCAGAGGCTGCAGCCCAGAGTGCCCGGAAAACCACAGAAAGGAGTGCAAGCCTTATTGTGAGCAAGGCAGGAGGCCACAGGAGCAGGGGAGACATCTGGCTCACGCTAAGTGTGTCCCATGCATGGTGGGTAGAGAATGGATCCTTGGGGGCAAGAACAGGGGCAGGTGGTCAATGACAGTGGGATGGATAATGGGGACCCCAGAGAGAAGGTCAGGCTGGCCCACAGCAGGCATTGTGGTCCCCGGACCCCCAGGCCTCACTCACTTGGCAGCGGCCTCCTGGGAGTTGGTGGTGATCTCGATGGCCAGCTGGACGCTGCGCTGCAGGGCGTCCCGGGTCCTCTGGTCCACAGGCTCCACTGACTGCACGTCCACACTGCTGACCACCAGCCCGTTTTGGGGGAAGACCGCCCGGTCCCGAGGCTGGGGCAGGGCTGTGCCATCAGGCTCCTTGGCTTCCAGAACCTCA
The DNA here is from genome assembly GCA_004027775.1 of Bradypus variegatus. Classification (NCBI taxonomy): domain Eukaryota; kingdom Metazoa; phylum Chordata; class Mammalia; order Pilosa; family Bradypodidae; genus Bradypus; species Bradypus variegatus. The sequence goes on from PVKY010004291.1 coordinate 11,313, forward strand.
AAGCCGAAGACAGCAGTGCGGATGATCCGGGCCGAGTTCTTGTGGAAGTCATCAAAGGTGACAGAGGCCACAGCCCCCCGGACCCGGGACGCGATGGCCTTGCAGGCATCGCCCACAAAGTCGGGCACTGAGAAGAGCTTGGCTGTCTCATTGGGGTCCTTGCGGTCACGGACCTCAAAGTGCCTGTGGGCAAAGAGGCCCAGAAGGGAATAGCTGCTTTTCTCCAAGAAAGAGCAACTCTCTTTTAAGAAGGACATCAACCCCCATGGCTGGAGAGGGTCTCTGGCAATAGGGAATGTTGGATCAGGGCCTACTGTATGCTGGGGCCCATAGTATACATGTTCTCATTTAATTTTCACAGCCACCCTATGAGGTGGAGATGAACATTATTCCCATTACAGACAAGGAAATAGAGGTCCAGAGAGGTTAAGTGACTGGCCAAAAGTCACACAGTATGTGGCAAGTCAAAATGAGAAACCAGTCTGGCTCCGGTGTCTGTGTTCAGAACTATCAGGCGATGGTGCCTGAGGATGTCAACACCCCAGTGTCTGCCTTTGTCACAGTCAAAAATAACTGTCAAGAATTATTTCTGTATGTGACTGATCCCTAACTATACACTGGGTACTGTTCTCATCCTCATTGCCTCAAAACTCCCAATAGCCCCGTGAAGGAGGCAGTGTTGTTGCCTTTTTTTGTCTAGATCGGGAAACCGAGGAAAGACCCAGTCCCATGCCCAGCCCTGCAGCTACAGTGTACGTGCTCTCAGCCATCCCCACCCACACAGCCAACTCCCATGCTTCACATCCACCTGCTCTTTTTATAACCTTGCAGTTAGCAAGTGTCTGGCTGAATGCATGCTGGGAATTCTGCTGGGAGGGTGGGGGTAGCGTCCCATTGTCACTTCTCCAGAGGCCCAGTCCTGGGAGGTGAGCAGCGTGCTCTGTCAGTCCCCCTGGGCTTTGCAGACACTCCTGGGCTTCCCTCCGGACCCTGGTACTGGGTCAGGCATCCCGAGCTCACTATGAGCCCAGCCCTTCAGGGAAGCTCCCTTACATGGGGTTCCCTGGGCTGCACCCAAACCTCCCCGGCCCGTACCAGTTGTAGGCAAGCTGCAGCTGCAGCCTGGCGTGGTCTGCCGTTTCGATGGTGATGACGTCTGTGAAGAAATCGGGCCCGAGAAGCAGGCAGAGCGTGCGGCGGGCATGGGGACGTTTGGGCCTCCCAGCCGAGAGGGACAGCACCGTGAACTGCTCCTCAGGACCCAGTGACACCAGCTCAGGCCCGAAGACCACGCTGCAGAGGGAGCTGGAGGTCAGACCCCTGGGACAGCCTCTCCCACCTTGGCAGCTGCCCCCTCTCCCCGCCTCCCAGCTCCGTGGCCTCACCGAGCCCTCTTCTCTCTGTAGTCATACACCTGCACCGCAGCATTGTGTGGGACGCGGTAACTGACTACACGGGTCTTGTCCCGGATAGCTGGGAGCTGAAGGGTCTTGGCTGTCTCACCCCGGTCAGCCAGAGGGTCAAGCCCCTTGTTGAGCAGCTCCTCCACCCCCGGGGGCAGCTCCTTCTCCCACAGGACCTCATCCTGGGTCAGCATGTACGTGCTTCCAATCACAGCGCGCACCTGCAGAGGGGAGGACAAGGGCAGGTGTCGCTGGGGAGCGTGAGGGGGAGAAAGCCCCACCCAGTGGTCCCTGCAGAAAACTGGTCTAGGGAGGTGGCACAGCCATCACGGTTAAACATGGTTCCCAGAACGAGCTGGGGTTCAAACCCTGAGTTTGCCCCCTGCTAGCTCTGGCATCTGGGCAAGCTATTTTACTTCTGAGCTTCAGTTTCCTCATCTCAAAAACAGACACGACAAAGGCCACCTCGCTTGCTCGAGGAATAAATGACACTGTGGGTCAAGGGCTGAGAACAGCACTCAACACAGTAAGTGCTCATTATTTCTTCTGGAATTTTCCTTCTAGGGGCAGCTTGGAGGGCATCCATCCTAGGATGGCATACACTAACACCCCCAGGTTCTGAGCCGTACTTCTAGAGTCTTAGAGAAAGAGGTCAGAGATGAGGCCCTGAACTGCCCCAGTGTGGGGTTTTAGGTGAGGTGGCAAGAAGGAAGGACTCCACCAGGAGACTGACAAGGGGAGGAGGAGGCAGCTTCTGATTATTCCCAGGTGACAGCCCAGAGTTTAAGACCAGGCCCAGATCTGTAGTAAGGACAGTTTCCGATCTAAAACCAAGGGCATCTTTTCAGTTGGGGTTTAAGATTTGACTTTAAGCTAAGACAAACAAAGGGTATGTGGCTACAGTGAGGAACACCCCCAAACCTGCCAGACTGCACAGACAGCACTGTCACCTGCTGCCCCATCAGCAGCCCCTCCCCAGCCCCTTACCCTCCCAGTCTTGACGTCCCGCACGTAGATGCCCTCGTTCTCGTCCAGGGGGATGGCCTGACGCTCCTCCACCACCTCCACCGTGGCGGACGGCACATACTCCAGGGGCCCGCGGATGAGCCAGCGGTCCCCGGCCTGGCGCGAGATCTCCCCGTCCTTCAGGGGCTGCAGGGCCCGCAGCAGCAGGCCTTGCTGCTCCGACAGCACGTACACGTCCTGGATGCCTTGTTCCAGCCTCTCTCCGGGCTGAAGGAAGAAAGACTTCTCTCCCTGGTGGGGAAGCAGGGGTTAGGGGCAGCCGTTACGCAGGGTCGCAGGTGCCTCCCCCAGCCCCATCTGGCCCAGAAGACTCTCTCCTCCACCCAGCCCGCTCCACGCACACTCAGCAGGGGATACAATCCAGCAGGGAACCATCTACCCAGTGTGGCTCCAGGCAGACGCCAGCAGGGCTCGCCCAGGCCACCAGCCCAGAGCCGGATGCCCACATGTTCAACAGTTAAGAATCAACCTATCGGTCCTCCTCATTTGTCCCATGGCTGGTTTTCTTGGGAAAGGGTAGCCCAGAGATTGGCAAACTCTGGCCTTTGAGCCAACTCCGGCCTATGTGTATATCTATTTTCTCAAGGTATAACTCACATACTATAAGAGTCACCCTTTTTAAAATGTACAGTCCAATGGTTCTAGTATATTCACAAGTTGTGCAGCCATCACCACTACCTAATTCCAGAACCATTTTACCACCTCTAAAGAAGCCCTGTACCCTTTACCAGTCACTCCCCATTCTCCCTTCTTCCCCAGCCCCTGGCATCCACTAAGCTATTTTCTGCCTCTTTGGCTTTTCCTCGTCTGGACATAACATACAAATGCAATCATGCAAAATGTGGCCTTCTGTAGCTTCTTTCACTTGGCATGTTTTCAAGGTCATCCGTGCCGTAACAGGCATCGGCCCTTCATTCCTTCTTGTGGCTGAAGGATATTCTCTTCTATGGACACAGCACACTTCATTCACCCAGTCATCAGCTGATGGACATTTGGGCTTTTTTCTACTCTTGCTGCCTCCTGTTTCCATCAATAAAGTGTCATGGAATACACCATGTTTATTCTTCCTCATGTCGTCCCTGCTGCTTTCACATCAAGACAGAAGCCGTGGGACCCACAAAGCCTAAAATGTCTAGAGTCTGGCCTTTATGGAGACAGTTTGCTGACCCCTGGCACCCTGGCATTCCCACACACAGTTCAGAGAGAGGAGGTAGTGGGGGCTGGGGGAGGGAGCTGGTAAACTGAGTATTTTTGTTATTGTTTTAGAGTCTGGTCTTTTTGAATCCAAGGAAGCTATGTGCAGGTGTCAGGGCTGAAGGGTGGGCAACGTATGAGAAAGAGCTTCAGGGTCTTCAGGTGTGGGTGATAAGGCCAGGGAGGCATCCCAGAAGAGGGAGCCTGTAACTTGTGGCCTGAAGGGTACATAGAAAGCTGCTGGAAATTTCAATAGAACCGCGTTTCAGCAGACAGAACTAAGTGCCACCCAGCTCTTAGCAACTGTGGCGTTTCTAGAATGGACAGCTGGGTGTCCGGAGGCCGGGAGGAGAGACAGGAGATGGGTCAGAGGGCTTCTGCCAATCGCAAGGGCATTTGTTGTCCAGGGCAGGCCTCAGGGTGAGGCAGAGGAGGTTACCTTGACGACAAGCTTTTGCCCCAGCTGGTTCTTTCCGTCTGTCCCGACTGGGTCGAGGATCACACAGTAGTGGTGGGGGCCCAGGGTGGTGATGGGCACCACACCCAGCACCTCCTCGTGGACGTCAGGCACGTGGGCCTCTGTGTCCTGCACCGTCACCAGCCATTCCTCCCCCGTGCGGCGCGGCGTTCCCATAAAGTCCCGGAAGTTCTGGCGAGCCCGGAGGTGCAGGGCAGTCTAGAGAGTGAGATGTTGGGGGACAGGGGGTGAGTAAACCTACCCCCACCTCCTCAGGGGGATCCTGGAACCAGCAGCAACCCCAACCCCTTTTCACCTACACACTCCCAGGTCTGAGTGACAATTTTTCTTTTGTTTTTTTTAAAACCCACCCTGGGGGACTTGTGAACCCTTTCGGATAACCCAAGTTGGCTGACCTTCGGACTATTTTCTTTAATGGCTCTGAAGGATTGCTTCTCTTCTCTTCACACGTTCTCTGCCACCATTATCTGCCTTCTCTGAAAGCTTCTGACCCCAGGGTACCCCTTAACCCACCATCTCCAGAGCCGAACCTTTTCCGTGAGGATCACAGCATCCACCAAATCCAGAACTTCCTCGAACACGGCTGGAAGGTATGCACCCACTGAGCGGACCAGCCATTCTTCTCCTGGGTCAAGGGCAGAGAGGTGGGAGTCAAAGGTCAACCCGCCTGTCCCTGAGCTGCCCCTTTCTGCAGCCCAGACGACAGCACAGATGCCACTGTCCCCTGGCTCGAGGGCCTGGCAGGAGGCCTCGTATTTGTTCCTTTCTTTGAGGCCAAAGGAAAACTAACCTCTCCCCAGAGCATTCAAAAAACCCTTGCAGTGACTGGAAGAAGGTAAATGACATCGTGGAACTGGAGCCTATAGTTTCCCATGGGATTTGCTCTATAGCTGCTTGTTGAAGAGTGCCTTAAAAGTCTTCACCTTTCCGTATATACCTTGTAAGGCATCATAAGGGAAGAACTGAAACTGTGGAAGTGTAACCCATAACAATGTTTGAAATTACCTCTATGACTGCTTGTTGAGCTCTACATCAAGAATTGACACCTTTCTGTATGTATGTTATAGTTTAAATAATGGAAATGGCTGAAGTTGTGAAACTGTGACCCATGACATTCTTTGAAATTTGCTCTTTACTTGTGAAATCGTACTTTGAAATTTATCACTGTTATGTATATATGTTAAAGTTCACAATAAAAAAAAATAAAACCTTCCAAGATGCCCGAGTTGCTGCTATGCCAATCCCCTGCTGTGCTTTCTCTGAGTGTCACAGTCCAACTTCTTCCTTCTCACCTTGGCCCCTAAAGTGGGCGTCAGCAGTGTCTCCGTTAGAGCCGCAGGTGTCCCGTTTAGTTTCAGGGCAGCAGAATGCCTGGGGACAAGTCCCAGCCTCACCCTTCCTGGCCACGTGCCCAGGGCAAGTCACAACTCCTGTGTGTCAGTTTTGTCACATGGAAAATGGGAACAGTAGTAGCTCCAGGTTGTTCGAGGACAAAATAATTTAACATTTGTAACACATTTAGAACCACACCTGGCACGGAGTAAGTGCTGCCTTTGTTCGCTGTATTTGAACAACATGGCCACTCAAGCAGCTTCGGGTGAAGCTGAAGTAAATACCCCATGTCACCAAGATCGCGATGACAGGACCAGGGCTCGAGTAGAACCAGCATGAAGCGGGTTGAGGGGAAGGAGAAGCAACGGCAGCTCCCAACAGCTTTCCAGAGATATTAGGGGAGCACCCTCTCCTGGGCTGTGAGCCTCCCCTACTTGCCCTGCAGCCCGCCCACCTCGGTGGCCCTCTGTGCCTCACACCTGTCACCCTGTCCTTGCCGTCCCGGTCCTGGCACTCCTTGCGGGCCCTGAGCCGCAGGGCCTGGTTCTGCCTGATGACTGTGGCCTGAATGATTTCCACAACCTCCACCTCCTTCTGGGGGATGTACGTGCCTGGAGAGGGAAACCGAGGCAGAGGGTGAAGGTCAGAATGGATCAGAGTTAGGGCAGGAAGGCAGGGAGCCCCTGATCCCAACTTGGGCCTGAAGGAAAGACAACCTACCCGGTCCTTCGAATAGCCACTCGTCTCCGGCTACCACTCTGTCTCCCTTCTCATCCTCAAATCCCAGCAGCGCCTTAAGGTGGAGGGCAGTGTTGGGCAGGACCACCTGCAGTGGGGTGATATCCTGCCAGGGGAAGGAGAGGGGTCATGGAACAGTCTGTGCTGGGACCCCAGGTGTCAATCCAAAGGATCAGAATCCCCGGCACCAATCTTTACAGGTCCCCAAACAAGACCACAGGTGGAATGAATGACATAAGGGCAGAGCCAAAGCTCCTTGGTTTGAAGAGCTAAGAGAGGGAGTCGACAGAGCAAGATGATGCCACTTCCTCCTGCAGCAAGTGTTTAGAATTTGTTTAGAGTGGTGATTTACTAGGAGGGAACTGGGTACTGGGTGTGATGGGAGAAGTGGGTGAACTATCTGGGAAGCTGAATAACTGAGTATTTCATGGCCTAGTATGCCCTGGGGCTATCTAGGAGGCATAAGGACCCAGGATGGTATAACTGTTAAAAAAGGCAAGTGTAAGCCTGGGTCTCGATTTTGAAGGCTGCCTCATGGTCACAAGGTGGCCACTATGCTCCGGTCATCACATCTCCTGTCCAAAAGTAGCCAAACTTTTAACAAGTTAAATATGTCAAAGTATTTCTGCAAACATGACTTTATTTATCTTTGATATTGTTTGGAGGGATGCAAGAAAGCAAGGAGAGGCACCTAGAGAGGTCAGGGGATGCAATCAAATTCACCAACTAGTCAGGAACAGAAGCAAGACTTGAGCCCCAGTCACAGTGAAGCTGGCCTACCACCCTTTCCCCTGCTGCTCCTTACTCTGGCTAGACAGGCCCTGGGGTGGGAGGAGGTGATAGAATAACTCTACCTCCTGACCACAAATTGGGACTGGAGAGAGGCGGAGCCAGAGACTCACTGCTCAGGTCAGCCTTCTCAGGTCAGCCTCTGCGACACAGCACTCTGTTGGCTGTGGTGGGGGCAGAAGACCCCCACCCTGACCTCACAGCAGTTAAATTCCAAGCAGGGACCATCCTCTCCAAGCAGACCGTGGGCAGCATCGAGAGAGAGAGAGACAGAGAGAGAGAGACAGAGAGAGAGACAGAGAGAGAGACGAGAGACGAGAGAGGAGAGAGATGAGAGACGAGAGAGACGAGAGAGACGAGAGAGAGAGAGACGAGAGAGAGAGAGACGAGAGACGAGAGAGAGATGCTGCCAAAGCTTGGATGAAGGGGAACTTAGGGGAGGTCCACAGAGGGTGCCGTTTGAACTGTGGCTCCAAGAAAGAGCTGGCTTTTGATACACAGGGGTGGAAGAAGAAAAAGGTGAGAATTCTGGGAATAGTATGCAGTCCAGCCTGTTTTTACTCCTACATTTATTCTGTCTTCACTTCCAGACAGTTCCCCTGCAAATACTCCAGGTCTACTTTTATCTTCCCTGGCCATCATCCCGATCCAAGCCACCAAATTTCTTTCCTGGATGGTGGAAATATCTTCCTAATTGACTTCCTGGCTGCCCACTTTGTCTCCTCTCAGCCCACCCCAAACTGCTGCAGGTTCTAGCATGGGTGATGGGGTGCATCGAAGTAACACCAAGACAGACTGAGGACATGGGAAAAGAACAGATTTGAGGGCAAAGGAAAGTGTGAGATGTTTGTATATATTTTTATATTTATATATTTTTTCTCTCTCTTCAATTAGGTGGAAAACTACCAATTTGTTCATTGCAATAAGCACATGAACTATTACAAATATCTGTCTATATACTCCTCAAATGGGTAACACTTCATTTTTTTAAAACTTTTTATTTTGAAATAACTTCAACGTACAGGAAGTTGGAAAAATACAAAAACAATGCATAGATATTACTCAGCGATAAAAAGAAACGAAATTCTGATACTATGTACAACAACATGGATGTACCTTGAAGACATCATGTAGCATGAAATAAGCCAAAAACAAGAGGACAAGTGCTGAGAATATGCAAATTCAGAGTCAGAAATTAGCATACAGGTTACCAGGGGTGGGGGGTGGGGAGTGAGGAGTTA
>PVKY010004292.1:0-19538 GCA_004027775.1 Bradypus variegatus
TTTGTGAATGGGTCTCCTCAGATATGGTCGACCCTAGTCAGATTTTCCCAGTCTAGTGAGGCCCGGGTCTCATTGGGAGTGTATGGAGTTTTCAATGTTCGCTGCGATCTCGGCTTTTCCTCCAATTCAAAACTTGCATCCGATGTGTGGCTGGTTACTGGACACCCCGAAAACTCTGTTTCATATAGTTCTTGGGTAGCTGCCAGCTGCTCTGGGCTCCGTCCCCGGCGGCCGCGGCGGCTGCGGCTCCTCCGCGGGGCTCCAGCGGCGCAGGCGGCGCGGGCCTGGTGGCGGCGGTGACCACCCTAAAGGCCTGGGGGCGCTGGGGCGGTGAGCGCCCACTCACCTCTGGCGCCACGGGTTCAGGTTCCGGTGTAGGCGGCGGCGACGGCTCCTCCGCGGGGCTCCAGCGGCACAGGTGATGCGGGCCTGGTGGTGGCAGCAACCACCCAAAAGCCTCGGGGGCGCTGGGGCAGCGAGCGCCCACTCACCTCTGGCGCCACGGGCTCAGGTCCCGGTGCAGTTGGCGGCGACGGCTCCTCCGCGGGGCTCCAGCGGCGCAGGCCTGGTGGCGGCGGCCTGGAAGCCCGGGCAGGCCCCGCCCAAAGTCTCGGCATCCCCGGGCGTCTGCCGCCCGCTCCACTCGCTCCGCTGCGCGGGCCCACGGGCTGCCGGGCGCCCGTCTCCTTCCTGCTCCTAAGTCCCAAAATGTTTTTAAAGAACTACTCAAAGCTCCTGGTTCTTGCTATATGTTTTATCCGTGTGATTTCCCTTATCCATCACATTCTTTGCTTCTCTAACACCCTGAAGGCTAGACTGGCTTCCGTAAGCGGTCAGGGCAGTTTTTCCACCTCATTCGTTAATACTAAGTAGCTTTTTCCTTTGGTATCTGTGTTAGTAATAATGAACAGGATGTTTATTATGTTTAAAAAATGTTCTCTGCACTTATTTTCCCTCCTTGTTGTTTGAATAATCAAGAGTTATAGCTACACTAAATGAAGCTACTACCAAAATCACTATAAGTGGAAAAATACAATAAAAATATAATTAAAGAGTAATTGATATTCATGGTTTGCTATGTGTATAGGAACACATGTACAAATATTTCTTTAAAAAAACAGAAATAGCACTATGTGCATGTGTGCTAACTGACAAGGCTGTCAAAATGAGCTTTCATAAAAAGTTCATGAATAATCAAAGACACAATTTTAGTGAGAGAGATCACTAACTGGTAATATTGAAAATTAATGTTAAGTTTTTACAATGCTAACATATATATACACACAGACATTATAAAACTGCCCAAGTAAAAAGCCTGATTTCTTTACTGCAATTTTGTTCTGTGACAGATAAACAGACTAAATACCAAATAAAAAATATTGTATTACAGCTCTGGAAATGGAAAAATTAGATAGAAGAGTACAGTAACATAATGTCTAGTGTAACATTATCTCACCTATGTCACAGGGGCAGCCCTAGATATACATACATACAAATACATGAAGGGATGTGTTTACTCACATTTACATCTGTGTGATGAATTAAAACACAAAGGGCTGGAAGAATCTGAGGAGAGAAAAAAATTTTTTTTAACGTACACAAATAAAAACATACACACAATTAGATGTACTTTGATTTTTATAAAAAACTTGTTTACCTCTTGAATGGTTTCCATTGGGGGTGGTGGGTCTTTGTGGCGACATAAGTTGACCATAACCCAAGTAACATTTCTTAAGAATGTAATAGGAATAGATGGACTTATGAAGGAAAGTAAAGGTTTCACAACTCCAAGACTTATAACGTAATCTCTACACTGGGGCCCATCACCTATAGGAAGAAGTTTTTATTAATTTAACAAAATATATTAACAATAAGTAATTCAGAAAACATAAAGCACTGGGTTTACTATGCTGCTTTCTATATTTTAACCAGATATACAATTAGTTTTATATAAAAGTTTTAGGCAATAGTAACAAGTTCACATTCCAGGTCTTAGAGCCAAGAGAAATGCCTAAAGTCTTAAGAGTACTTTTTTGCACATTACTCACGTTTTCAGGTTTATAAGCTGCTCATTTATAAAATATTTTTTATCCCATCTAAACTCTGGAAACCTTAGGGTCCTTTAAAATAGTTTCTGAGTAGAGAACTGTTGCGTTTATCCTCTCAAGCAGTCATACTCTCAGTTTAGCAAACTTTCATGTAAAGTTTGACTTGTAGAACTACAGGTCAAATTACTATTAAAGAGAAAATATTTGTACAATTTATAATAATGATCCAGTATCAGGCCATCAGGAATATCAAGTATAAACTACTCTATACACTTAGAAAACTATGTCAGAAAAAAAAGTGAGACCAATAGCCCTAAAGCAGTAATTTCCAAAGTGTGGTGTAGGTAACAGCATCAGAAGCATCATTTCAGAACTTATCAGGCCCTCCCCCAATGCTGAATTGGAAAGGATTCAGGATTCTTTGTTTTAACAAGTTCTCCAGGTGATTTTGATAGCACGCTGAAGTTTGAGAACCATTGCCCTAGAGCACTGCTAAATTTCTTTATCTAGAAAGTCACTGTAATCTCTAGTACAAAGCCATGCTTAAGTATTAAATCCAGTAAGTGAAAATACTTTTCCTTGCACTATATAATATTTGGAGATAAAATGCTTGTTCCTTGTACCTTCATGTGTTCAATTCTAGAATGTTACTGGAATTAAAAACCAAAAAACAAGATGTTGCTTTAAAAGACTGAAATATAAATTTTGGTAAAAAACAAAGGAGTGTGAAAGAAACTCTATACCAGGCTGTTTTGAGGAAACCTGGATATACAAACAACAGCATTCCTAACAGCAACATACCCTATGTCAGGAATTGTTTATAAAGAAAGCCTCCTCTTAAAAACTCAAAATTGTGGGAAACTAATTCATCCCCTGGCTTCCATCTTGACCCCATAAAGGGCAATGAAGAGGAGTATACTGAAGCAATATTATTTTTATGCAAGAATAAGAATCTGTGGCAAAAATGAACTGTAGAATCTTTCTCCATTACCAGATTAGTGAGAAACCTAAAGAAACATTCTCCCTCTCCCTATTGATAGGTCTCTGAGATATATCAGGGGACACAATACAGTTCAGATTCCAGATTTTTTCCATTCTCCAGTGGAGAGATAGTTTGAATTTTTGAGTTGAAAAATTAGTAGTTTAAATTTTGTAACCTCTTTAAAATTTTCATTTTCTTGATACAGAATTGAGGAATAATATGTACCACAAAAGGAAGGAAGAACACAAAAAAGGGATCTAAATCATATACATATTTCATAATTATTGAAATAAATGAGAGCTAACTACATATAAAAAGATATAATGGTATCATAAGTAACAGACCTGAAGAAGGCAAAGTGCTTTTCTTTAGGACTACTAATAGTTGTTTCTTTACCTGATATTTGACAACTACAGTTATTGGGCTAGCGTAACAAGTTTTATACAAACCTATGATATTTCCCAGTGCCCACACTGCTTGCTCACAAACGTTTTGATGGGGTGAATGGAGAAGCCTCAGAAAAAGTGGCACAGCATCTAAAGGATGGAAATAAAAGGGTTATCACTTAAGGATGAAGATACTCATTTTTTCTCTAAACAAACAAAAATCTTTTTTGTTTTTTTAGTGAGAGAGAGAGAGAGAGAGGGAAAGAGAGAGGAAGGGGAAGGAAAGGAGGGAGGAATCTAAAAAATATTTATCATCAAGAGATTCTCAAACATCAGCAGAAGAATTTTGACTAGGAGGTTACTTATTGAGTATTAGATGATAGTTCTACTGTTCAACAGAAGATGGAAAACAAAGAGATAGCTCTATATCTGAACAGAAATAATACTCGACTGAACAAATGACTCTTCTATTTTCTTCTTTCCTTCTGATATTGCTTTGAAGTATTCTATTTGTGTGTGTAGATGAATCATACTCACGTATAATAATTTTGGTATATTAAAATAGACTAGTGTTTAAACATTTTCTAAGCCTCTTCCTCATCTTACAAAAACCACCTCAACCTAAAACTAAACAAGTTTTTGTAAGACTTAAGGTAATTTTCTTTTCTAATATTACAACACAAGTATCTACAGGACAATACGTTTTGCTCCTTCGTAATCATGTACAAGTTAGTGCTTACGATTTTAACAAATTTAGACAAGTATACTGCTTATAGTTAAAGAGAATTTTACAAAGTACCTTATTTTAAATTATTCATTTCTTTGGAAGAAATCAAGTAGTATACATGAAAATAATATACAGCTTATCACTTCCAATAATAATGTTCTACTCATATTTCTTGATAAACATAAAAGAAAAGCAATACTATTTACAGTAACAGTGAAAGAACTTTTACACCATTCTTTCAATAGGACTACTGTAAGAAGGAAGATTTTTCTTCATAATGTATGATGGGAATCTCACTGAGAGGCCTGAAGGTAACTGAGCAATGGGAAAAATTCCTTTACTTCTAATGCTATCCTATGAATAAAGTGTAGCCACAATGATTTAACCTGCTACTATAATTATTAAGTGTTCTCAAATTTAGAAAGGAATCAAATAAATTTTTGGAAACAGAAAATGTCCATAACCAAAACAAGATGATTAAAGTTATAAACTTTATTGGTCAATTTCAACTATCCTATGTGCTATTGTGGAGCTATCATTTTATACTATCAATAACTGTATTCTTTTAGGAGAATCGTTGTTTCATTATTTATTTATTTTTTCTTTAAATAGCCATTTTGTCTATAAATTATCAACTTACTGGACTGAACGACTGCTTGAGTTTGTTCAGAGGTTCCAGATGCAATGTTTGTCAAAGCCCATGCAGCTTCAAACTGTAAAGAAGGACTACAAAAAAAACAAATAATTTTAACAGTAGGGACTTTTTTTATGTTGGCCCAATGTCTTCCAATCATTCCTCCAGGCTTGCCTTTTAAAGATACTAAATATTTTGTCTCAAAAGTTATCCATCCAGCATTTTTTTTTTACCACCAATGAATGTTTAAAACAATCAAAATAACAAGCATACAACCTCCTCATATACCCTTCTTATTTTTAAAAGAACTCTATATATTAAGTAGATAGGGAAGATGGAGTTAAGGTTCAAGAAAAATAAAGTTTCTATTTGGGAAAATGGAAGTTTTGTAATGGATGGTGACGACGGTAGCAAAACACTGTGAACATAATTAACAGTACTGAATTATATATTTGAATGTGGTTAAAAGAGGAAATCTTAGGTTGTATATGTTTAGTAGAATAAAATTTTTTAAAAAAATCCACAGAACTGCACAAACAGCAAACCCTAAGTTAAACCATGGACTATTAGTTAATAATACAATTATAAAAATGTACTCTCATCAATTGTAACAAATGTACCACACCAATGCAAGGTGTTAATAATAGGGTAGTATATGGGAATCCTATATTTTATGCATGATTGTTCTGTAAACCCACAACTTCTCTAACAATAAGGAGGAGGAGGAGGAGGAGGAGGAGGAGGAGGAGAAGAAAAATACCCTCATATTACATTTTCTAAAGTATCTGACCAATCTAGTCCTTGCCAATTTTCAAAGCTTTACAAGTAAAGTTAAATGTTTCATTCTCAAGTTCCTTTTTCATTTTTGACTTGTATTACCTCCATCTCTTGGCTTTAACAGAGCTTGCATAGTTTCTCTCTTTGATTTTTCAAACTTTACCCCACAGCCTCTTTTCTTTTTCTTTGAAGATCAAACTAACTCCCAGAAAATCCTTGTCTTCTCCAGAGAATACATCAGAGATTATTATTTTTAAAATAATGTACTTACTTGTCATCTCTTTCAAGACAATGGACTAAAATAGGCAATATTCCAGATTTTATTAAGTCATCAATTGGTGGATTTCTGTCACTGGATAAAAGTTTCCTATAAGAAACACATAAATACTCCTTGTGAAACTTAATGACATACAACATTATAATTAAATTAGAATTCATATTTGATACAGATATAACCACACATTTGAATATTCAGCACAAGTACCTTATCTGAAACTTACTTTTTATAATTTCTATAATGGAACTTTTCTCTAATTGTAAAAATATTTATAAATTAAATTCATAGATTATAGCAGGCAACTTATCACTTTTTTACTACTAAAGTAATATTATTTGCTCAATAAGTCCCAAATATAGCTTATAAAAAGACAACTAAATGTTTCAGATGTGTTACCTTTGGACTTAATTTTGAGCTCAGAGAAAAGAGTGGGCAGACTCGTTCAACATGGCATTTACCTTGCTAAGAAAAGAAGTAAGAGATCACTGAACTATTCACAATTCCTCATACTAGGTCACAACAGAGTCAAAAAGGAAATACAGGTAGGATCAGCCTCAGTAAAGGGCTGCTGGCTTAAAGTTCGTAGCTAATATTAGTTCAGTTCTTCACCCTACTCTGCACACTCAATTGTCAAGGTCACAAAAGCCCAACATTTCTAATTTCAACAGCTAAAGTTACAAGAACAATAATACATAGGAAAATATCCAAGGAGATGCTGAATATACTAGGTGAACAATACACAAACATCCCTACCTTCAAAGAGCTTAGAGGTTAAAAAACAATACAACAACCCTAGTGTCTATTTACACATGTTGTCTATTTACACATGTGATAGGCTACACGTTCAGTTGGTAAGCCCTTTACGTGGCCTAACACAAATCTTTAACCATTTGAATCCCTTGCACTACTAGATAAAAGCAATGTTTAACAAAACTTCTTGGGTTGTTGCCTAATACAAACCAACTACCAATATCAAGTCTCTGCCTAGCTTTAAACAGTTCCTCAAGTTGGTTCCATCTTACCCAACTACTTTTATTCTCAGTAACTTACCAAGAGGTCAATTATTTGTCGCACAATTTCAATCTCAATTCCAGGCTTTTCATATCCTATTCCCTTCATTTGGAATGCCTTCCCTTCTATATCCAAACTCTGAATAAACTTCCAGAAGTCCATTTCATGTTCTATGTTTTTTAAAATATTTTCTCTAAATTCCTATAGAATGTATATAGCATAGCCCTATATTTACTATTGAGTATCACTATATTTATTATATAATTTTGCCATCTCAATTAGATTCTAAGCTTCTTAAAGAGCAAGAATTATATCATTATTTTTTCACAGTATTTTATATAACACATGGCACTGAGCTTAACACAAAGTCTTAATCCAGTTCTTCTCAACTGAGGTTCCAGGAAAGAATTAAGCCCTACAGAAAATGATTTCAGTGACCTTTTCCTAAAGATGATGCATGGCTAACACCATTCAACACACACATACATAATTTGTTACATTCCTCTCATTTTTTTTACACATGATATTACAGGCATGTAACCAAGGATCAAGATTTAATAAAGGAAAAAAAACTGTACTACTTTACTGAGGACACTGTTAAGGAGAAATGGCATTTTTTCCCTTTGAGCTCATGGTGATGAAGAATACTATATCTACAAAATGCAATGTAAATCAGTTTAGTGCCACCATCTTGATTTGTGCTAAGGTGTCAGCAGTTTCATATACTATTACTTTGATAGCATCAATGTAAACATTAAAACAATGAAAAAAGGCAAATAAAGTTTTAGAATTATTGTGAAGATAGTTTTGATTTCACATATTCCTCAAAGGTGTGGTTTCACAGGGATCCACACATGCTTTAAAAATCTATACCTTAGAGGCATTAGAGCATAATTTTCTTGTTGAACCCAGGCTGAAAACAGCTAGCTGGAAACTATCAAATAATCAACTCTGACAGTGGTGAACATGATTTACCAATTTCTTCATCATTCTTTCTTCCTATATAAACATTAATTTACCATCCTGAGATGTAAATACTTATGTGATTTTCTGCCGAAGTAATAAAGTCCTCTCTATGAAGTTCTAATACCTGTGGTGGACAACCCTGTAATTCTGTGATTTCCTCTTTTCCAGGTTATTTACCTAGTATCCAGGTTGAATACTAAAAAGTAGGAAAAGTCTAGTAATGAGGGATTCATGCACTGTGTAAAATACTGAATGGACCTGTGAAATCTTTTTTCTACTTTGATATTCTATAATTAAGATTAATTTATTGCTTAAGTGTCTCTTTCCCTCTGGTAATACAACATAAGGTGTTATTCTAACATTTTACCCAAAACAACCACTATATTGTACTTAACACAATCATATCTCTGCCAAACTATTTGTTCACAAAGGTCTCAGTAATCCAGTTTTTCTGGCTTTTCCCTTACATAAAGCTATTCGAGTATGAGGTTTCATGATAGAAATGTGCAAAAATAACTTGGTTTTCCTACCTGGAAAGAGACTGGGAACGTTTGTAGTTCCAGTTCTTAATGTCTACTTGCCTATACAATAAAGTAAGCTTACACAACTCTTGATTTATTGCTTGATCAATATGGGTATGGTGGGAAAAATTAGCTACCTGGACAGGATCTGAAGAATCTTACTTTTTATAAAACTAAATTGATAATTAGTAAAAAGTAGGGCTTTATAAATAATGTTTTCCATTTGCCCATGGTACTAATGTCAAATCAACTTTTTCCTAACATTGGTGTTATATACAATTAAAGTACAATTAAGTAGATAGGGAATTTTAAATATTGTCACCAATTCTAATACTCTCAATGATAGAATGACTTTATGAATAAATTCAGTTGGTCTCCAACTGTTCTGTACTGTTTGTCATCAAAGTTTAATCTGATTAATAAGACTATTATAGTAAAAAGTCAAAATAGAAACTCTGTGTAAGCTATAAAATTTATTTAAATACCCCCTCAAAATTTAATTTACTAGATATAAATTTAACCAAAGATATGAAAGACTTCTTGTGTACTGAAAACTCTGAAACACTGCTGGAAGATTTTAAAAGACCTAAATAAATGGCAAGACATCCCAGGATCATGGATTGGAAAACTTATTATTGCTAAGATATCAATATTACCCAAAGCAATCTACAAATTCAATGCAATCAATATGAAAATTCCAGCAGCCCTTTTTTCAGAAATGGAAAAGCTGATCCTCAAATTTATATGGGCCTACAAGGGGCCTGGAATAACCAAAACAATTTTGGGGGTAAAAAAATGTTGGAGGACTCACACTTTCTGATTTTAACTTATTATAAAGCTACAATAATCAAAACAGTATGGTACTGACATACAGACCAGTGAAACAATTGAAATTCCTGAAATAGATCTATACACCTATGGCCAATTGACTTGACAAGGATGCTAATTAATGTAATGGTGAAAGAAGAGTCTCTTTAACAAATGGTGTTGGGAAAACTGGATATCCATATGCAAAAGAATGAAGTTATACCCTTACCTCGCAAATCAATAACACTGAACTCAAAAAAAAAGACCAAGGGCTAAATACAAGAATCAATACTATAAAATTCCCAGAAGATAACAAAGGGCCAAAACTTCATAACCTGGGATTTGGTAATGAATTCTTAGATAGGACACCAAAAGCATGAGCAACAAAAGAAACAATAAACTCAATGTCATCAAAATTAAAATTTGTTCATCAAAGGACATTATCAAGAAATTAAAAAGACAACCACAGAATGAGAGAAAATACTTGAAAACCATGTATCAGATAAGAGTTTACTGTCCAGAATACATAAAGAACTTTTACAACACAACAACAAAAAGACAAACTCATTAAATGGGTAAAGGCCTTGAATAGACATTTTTCCAAATGGCCCACACAAATGGCCAATTAGTATATGAAAAGATGCTCAACATCAGTAGCGATTAGGGAAATAAAAATCAAAACCACAATGAGATATCATTTCAAACCCGCAATGATGGCTATTATTAAAAATAAATAAGTAAGTAAGTAATTAAGTAAGTAAAGTACTGGAGAAGATGTGGAGAAATTGGAACTCTGGGGTACTGCTGATGGGAATAGAAAACAGTGCAGCCAGTATGGAAAGCAGTATGACAGTTCCTCAGAGAGTTAAATGTAGAATTATCATGTGACCTAGCAATTCCATTTTTAGGTATACACCCACAGAAAGTGAAACCAGGGTCTCAAACAAACATGTACACCAATGTTTATAAGCAGCATTATTCACAACAGCCAAGAGACAGAAACAACCCAAGTACCCAACAACAAATGAATGGATAAACAAAATGTGGTACATTCACAAAGTGGAATACTATTTGGCCAGAAAAAGAATGAAGTCCTGAGACATGCTGCAACATAGAAGAACCCTGATTTCACTTGCTCAGTGAAATCAGCAAGACACAAGATACACAGAGACAAAAAGTAAACTAGAGGTTACCAAAGGGGGGAGTATATGTTTGGTGGATATGGAGTGTGTATAAAAAAAAACAAACAAAAATCACAAAAATTTAACTTACCTA
The DNA here is from genome assembly GCA_004027775.1 of Bradypus variegatus. Lineage (NCBI taxonomy): Eukaryota > Metazoa > Chordata > Mammalia > Pilosa > Bradypodidae > Bradypus > Bradypus variegatus. The sequence goes on from PVKY010004292.1 coordinate 10,412, forward strand.
GCAGCTTGAACTGCACTTAGTTGAATTCCTTGGTTATCACTTGAAGCATTCTATAAAAAGGAAAACAATTTATGATAAAGAAGTACAATAATTAGTTATTGAACCCCAAGAAACACAAATGAAGAGAGAGAAGAAACCCAACTTACTTGAACAATAGCTTCTAGAGAGGTATTTTGCTGGGGAAGAAAACAGAAAATTAAGTGAAAAGTCACCTTGAAATTTAAAAATTTATGTAAAATCTCCGGGAATTTTAAATTACCAGAATAACACTAACTTACCACTCTATAATCACCATCTATATCAAAGTCTTCACAGATATCTTCATGTGGTACATTCCTTCTCTTTAAGAGATGTTCATCTCTTTTATTCTTAAAAAAACGAACAAAGGAAATTAAGTTAAAAAAAAAAAAGGCTAAATACTTTCATGGAAAAGTTAGGCAATCCTGTACCTACAAGTGAAATACTAAGTGTGTTTTCAAAGTAGAATTCAAATGAGGAAAATTAAACCAAACTGTGAATTAGACACTTAAGCTAAACTAATTTGAGCCCCAAACTCCAAACAGAACCTTTTTAACAAACTGTGTACTGTTAAAAGAAAATAAATAAATAAATAAATAAAACAGTGTACAATTTAAGCCAGAACCAAACATACATATTTATTTAAAAGTACTAAAGCACTTTACACATCATCTGGGAGCTTCTCTTTATCACCTAAAAGCAAAGTCAAAGCAAAAGTTGGGCAGTTCAAACTTAGACAAAAACCAACAATGCCTTACAAAAGTCAAAGGCCACCTGAATTCCACTTCAAATGCTTGGAGCAAATTTACAAATATATTCTCATCTATAACCTGCTTCAATATTGAAAGTTGATGATATTTAAGTAAAAAGTTCTTTTCAAAAATTACTAACACACGCATACCTCACTTTATCGCTCCTTTTACAAATTGAAGGTCTGTGGCAACCCTGCATCAAGCAACATTTTTCCAAAAGCTTGTGCTCACTTACTGTTTCTGTGTCACATTTTAATTAAGGGATGTACAGATTTTTTTTTTATGCACTAGGAAACCAAAGAATTCATGTGATTCACTTTATTGCAATATTTGCTTTATTGCAGTAGTCTGGAACTGAACCCACAATATCTGTGAGGTACGCCTGTACTTATAAATAGCAGAACTATGTAGTACAACTGTATCTCTATAAATTACACATTATATAAAGCATTAAAAATTACGGAAGATAAAACCATGTGAAAACTTGTTGGTTATCTCTGTTTTAGGCACGTGTACAAACAGTATTTTGTCAACTTTAACAGCTTGTCAAATTTAGTCAAAACCTTTCCTTTTTCAACAAGAAAAGAAATATTAAGCCCTTGAGATAAAACAGTTTAACTATATTCAATAAATAAAATTTAGTTATACAAGGTTACATATTTTACATAAACATATAATGTACATTTGACATCTTTCTGGGAAAATACATGTTAGAATCATGCCTGGAAGTACCCAATATTGATCAGACTCACCTTCCTTAACTCAACTACAACTTCATTTCGTTGTCGTCTCATAGTCTACAAGAAATTAAAGAAAATAAATTTTACACTACTCCAAATCCCATCAAACAAAACCACTATTAATATTTTAAGATGCAGCCCTTATTTTTTCTCCTAGTTATAAGTATACAGTCACATTTTACTCATAAATCTCAAACTATGTAGATTATTTTTTATCTCCATTCTATCACATTTGTATTCCCAATACTGAAAGCCCCTTTGAAATTATTAATAGCTCTACAGTATTGCATATATCAAAAATTTTTTAAAGTCTACAACTTAAGGCTTATAGAAATACAGAGGCAGAAAGGATTTCAAAAACCCTAATCTCACCACCCAGATGAACCAATGGACATTTTAAAAAGTAATACATGTATACAAGGTTAGTAAATTCAACTGTGGGGGGGGGGGCAGAGACTTCTGTTCAGTCACAGTTGTCTCTTCCCCAAAAAGTAAATTTAAATTTACTATGATATTGATACACATAACTATTTTTTTCTGTTCTTCACCTTGTTTCTGTTTACCTTATTTATAGATCTTAGAAATATTCTATGGTGACACAGTTTGTAGCGACCACAGAACTATTCTATTGCATACTGTAGCTGCTCTCTTATTTTTGAATATATGCACGTTTCTCATTTATAAGTTATCTAACACGCAGATAACAGTGTAAAGTGCTCCAATGTTCAGAACAATACATTAGTCAAACTTTTTATGTATAGATTAAACTCACTCTTCCTAATGATTACATATACCAAGACACAGTGGAAATAGCAAGTCACAAATTGATACTTAGATGTCTAATAAACATCTCAAACTTACATTCAATATTGAACTTTTGGGCCTCACCCCATCAAGATGGCCAAGTGAGATACTTATAGGCTCCATCGTCACAAAGAAGCTTTGAACAAACAGCAAGAACTGGCACAGACATCCTTCTCAAAGCTCCAGAAAACAGTTAAAAGGGATGCAGTAACAGGATGAGTGCTGAATCAAGAAAAAGGTTACCTAAAAGCGGTAGGATCACCTGGCCCCTTGGCTTTCCCTCACCTGCTTGGTACAGAACTGGCCCACGCACAGTGTGGATCCCTGGTCCCAGTTCCAGAGGGGGCAGATTAGCCCTTGTACATATCTTGGGAGCATGTGTGTCTGGCCCAACTGTCTGGTTAGGGCTTGAGGGACTCACTGTCCTAGAACTTCCCCTGTGTGTAGAAGGCAGCTTATATAGAGCAATCCTATAGAGTGCTGTGGGAGAGCAAAGTCTTGCTCCATGGGGTAGAGGATTGTGGGCTGTAGGACACAAAGTGAAGTGTTTCCTAGGGAAGAGGGGACATTTAGAACCAGTATTCTGGGGGAATTCCTAGGGCTACACGCACATGCCCAAAACAAGCACATGTACAGAAAGGAACAGGGAGGCCTCTGGCCTGGAGCTATTCTCCAAACCCACTGTATGGATAAACCCTGAAGGAGATAACTCACACAGGTCGATATGCAAAGACTGGGAAAGGTATCCCACTCCCCCCACCCCCACTTTTTCTGTTAGCTCCTGGTATTCATGGAAAGCCTTGTCATAATACTAGTTGGATACAAGCTTAAAGAACAGATGCCTCAGAGTCTCAATTCCAGTGGCAACACCTTAAAATAGCAAAATTTTCAGGATGCAACAAAAGGTTACAAAACATACAAAGAAACAGGAAGTGATGGCCTAGGCCAAGGAGAAGGTTAAAGCATTAGAAACCATCAAGAGGAGGACTAGAACTGGGACATATTAGACAAACACTTTTTAAATTTTTTTTTTAATAAAGTGCTTTACTTATGAACATTTTAAGAGTACATTTAATTATACACCAAGATACTACTACAATATGTGGCCTAAAAATTTCTTTCTCTTTTGTTAACTAAACTAACCTCATAAATATTTAGGAGGGTCAAAAGAGTATCACACCAAAATACAATATTCTTGGATAACTTTCTAGATACAAGTAGTACAAAACTGTATTTAAAAATCAAACAATTGTGCAACTAATACAAATTAATTCCCCTTCACATTACACAGCAGTATGTTGTCTTACACTGAGCCCTATTTCAGCATCATAATTGACAGTGTGTGTTAAGACAGTAATAACTTTCAGGAATCCATTATACTTCACCAACTAAGTATTTACAATCCTGGAGAAAGCAAAACAACCCTGCTAAAAATGCACAGAATTTATCAAAGCTTCATCTACTGAGGTTGCTAAAAGAAAAGACCTTTAAACAATGGTCCTAAATATGCTCAAAGAGCTAAAGGAAAACACTGGCAAAGAACTGAAGGAAACCAGGAAAACTAAAGATGAACACAGAGTATCAAAAGAGATAAGGAAACCGCGAAAAACAGCCAGAGAACTGAAGACCACAGTAACAGAAATTAAAAATTCCCTAGAAGGTTCAATGGTAGAATGGAGCTGGCAAAAGAATGAATTAGAGAACTTGAAGGTAAGACAATTGAAACCATTTAGTGTGAGGAGAAGAAATGAAGAAGACAAGTGAACAGAGCCTGAGGAACCTGTGGGACAGTATCAGTTGTACCAATATACACATTGTGGGAGTCCCAGAAGAAGAGAGAAAGGGGCAGAGAGAATATGCAAAGAAATAAAGGCTGAAAACTTCTAAAATTTAACAAAAGACGTGAATATACACATCTAGACACTAAACAAACTCCAAACAGGATAAACTGGAATAGACCCATACCAACGCATACAAACTCCAAACAGGATAAACTGGAATAGACCCTCACCACAGCATATTATAACCAAATTGTCAATGACAAATATAAAGAGAGAATTCTGAAAGCCACAGAGAGAAGCAATATGCCTTGAACAAGAGAGCCTCAATGAGAGCAGATTTCTTATCAGAAACGATGGAGGCAAGAAGGCAGGGAGATGAAATATTTAAAGTGTTGAATGCAAAAAAATTGACATGACAACCAAGAATTCTGTATCTGGCAAAACTGTCTTTCAAAATTGAGGGAGACACCCCCTACATGGGACGTGACTCGGAGGGGTGTTAAGTCTCCCTGGCAATGTGGGACATGACTCCCAGGGCTGAGCCTGGCCCTAGCATTGTGGGACTGACAATGCTTTTTTGACCAAAAGAAGGAAGAGAAACGAAATAAAATAAAGTTCCAGTGGCTACAAGATTTCAAACAGTTGAGACGTCATTCTGGAGGTTACTCTTATGCAATCTTCAGCCAGATATTGCAAATTGCCACAGTATGACAAGCCCCAACCACAGGATCCTAAAAACCCAAAGGAATACCCTGGGCTCTATGTAAGACTCTATAAACGCTTTACCTATTAAGTTTATTTTTTCAGAAACTTAAAGTCTCCAGATGGCTCCTATGCCAGAATAACCCCTGAAACCTGGAGGTTTCTCCAAGAACATCAACCAGTTCAATTCCTCTACCCCATAATGTCAACACCCCTTTTCAGAAGAAGTTAGAATGGTCATTGTCCAGATATCCCTAAAGACTGAGAGAATGATCAAATGAGAGAGAGGAGTTGTAACTGAGAAGTTAGAATTTAACAAATGATTATGCCTACTGACTCAGTATATAGATATTTCTTTTTAATTTTTAGTGTGTTACAATAGCCAGAAGGAAATACCTGAAATTGCTGAACTGTACTCCAGTAGCCTCAACCTTTGATAATGGTTGTATTACTATATATATATCATTATATATATTTCTTCTTGTGACTGTGTGATTGTAAAAACCTTGGGACTAACACCCCATTTATCCAGTGTATGGGTAGATGAGTAATAAAATAAAGACATGCATGAAAATAATAACAGGTTGGGAATATGGGGGGAAAAAATACCCCTACGTAAACTATGGACAATAGTACTACTTTAATAATCTTTCATCAATTGTAACAAATGTAATTACTGCTAAAAAAAACCAATTACCAAAAACGTGCTACCATCAATTCTAACAAATTTTCCTCACCAATACAAGTGTTGGTGGTGGGGAGGTGTATGGGAATTCTGTAGTTTACGCATGATTGGTCTATAAGCCCACAACTTCTCTAATAAAAAATTAAAGAAAAAAGATACAATATATGTATTTAAAATAAAAGTATTAGAAGAGAGCCCTGGGACCCGAGCCGAGGGGCTGGGCTAGCCCTCTCCCGCGGGCTTGGAGCCCGGGTGCGGCTCACACGGTATAGCGCCTGTGACCCCAAGACCCCTCCTGTGACACCATCTTGGTGCCTAGACCTCCACAGAAGCAGGCAAAGGCCCTTAGGCTGCAGAAATGGCGACGAGCAGTAGCCAGGCCAAGACCCTGGCCCAGCTAGATTTGACTGTTGTTATTCCCATAAGTATGATACCGATGTGCATCAAACCACATAACAAGTATACTGGACTCTAGAAAACATTTGTCTACAACTTGGATTTTCTGACATGTAAAGAAGAGATTTCTAGTGGGAGAAGCAGCACAGGGTAGAATTGTGCTCAACACTATCAAATATCACAACAAATGGAAGAAGAAACAGCCAGAAAAGATATTGGCACACATCTTGGACCCATGCTGTGGAAAACAATCAAGGAGAAGGAATGAAGCTTGATTTCTCCATGGCATGTCAACTGAGTCTGGGCTCAATTTCTCTTCCTGGGGACTTGGCCAATCCTAACATCTCAGCTGTGCCAGGTTCTGTGTTTCCCTGCCAATTTACCTGGGACCTTGATTAATTTACTAGAGCAGCACATAAGCTCAGAGAGAAGGAGCAAGATTGCTACAGCCAAGAGAGACAGTTCGAGGAACACACAGGAGCTGAAAGAGGAGCTGCAGCTTACAGAGCCATTTTGCAGATGACCTTTGAAAGCAGACATTTGCTCTGCAGAAAGTAAGAGAGGACAAATGCCCCAAGAGCAACTAAGAGTGACATTTTTGAGGAGCTGCAGCCTAGAGAGGAATGTCCTGGGAGAAAGCCATTTTGAAACCAGAACTCAGGAGCAGATGCCAGTCACGTGCCTTCCCAGCTAACAGAGGTTTTCCAGAAGCCATTGGCCATACTCCACTGAAGGTACCTGATTGTTGACACCTTATCTTGGACACTTTATGGTCTTAAGACTGTAACTTTTGAGAGGCTAGGCAAGATGACAGATTGGTGAGGTGTATGGTTTACTTACCCCTCCAGGGAAGTAGGTAGAAAGCCAGGAACTGTGTGGACTGGACACTACAGACCAATTTGACTTTGGGCATACTTCATACAACATTCATGAACATGTGGAACTGCTGAGATCAGCAAAATCTTCAAGTTTTTACGGCCAGGGGACCCACAACCCTCCCTGCCAGGCTCAGTCATATAGGAGGAGGGGCCATCAGTGCTGGGAATGAGAAGGGAGAACTGCAGTGGTGGCTCTTATCAGAAACTCATTCTACTGATCCAAACTCCAATCATAGACAGACTGAGACCAGACAACGGAGAATCTGAGAGCAGCCAGCCCAGCAGAGAGGAGATAGGGATAGCCAAAAACAGCAAGAAAAACCAAAAAGAAAAGCAGAGGCTTTTAGGAGTTCTCATGAACATAGAAAGGGGAAGGTCAGAGTTCAGGCCCTGGGGCTCATATGCAAATCCCAAAGAAAAACTGATCTCTCTGCCACCTGGATCTTTCCATAATGGCCCTAATTGCTTTGTCTCTTAGCATTTCAATAACCCATTAGATCTGTGAGGAGAGCCCTTTTTTTCTTTTTATCTTTTCTTTTTCTAAAACAATTACTCTAAGAAGCCCAATACAGAAAGCTTCAAAGACTTGCAATTTGGGCAGTTCAAGACAAGAGCAGAACTAACAGAGCTCTGAGACAAAAGGCAATAATCCAATGGCTGAGAAAATTCACTACACAACAACTCCCCAAGAAAAGGGGGGCATCTGCTCACAGCCATCATCCTGGTGGTAAGGAAACACTCCTGCCCATCACCAGCCCCATAGCCCACAGTGATGGAAGCGCTTCCAATAAAACACACACACCACAGAATTGGGCATGGACATTAGCCTTCCCTGCACCCTCAGCTGGTTGTCCCAGAGTTGGGAAGGTGGAGCAGTGTGAATTAACAAGCCCTATTCAGCCATCATTTCAGCGACTGGGAGCCTCCCTACACAGCCCTGCAGCCCAGAACCACCCGGAGTGGATGGCAGTCACCAGTGACAATAGCAGTCATCTCTCAACAGGACCAGGGGGTGCACAGCCTGGAAGAGGGACCCACTCACAAGTCTCAAGGGCCATATGCCAATACCAAGGACTTGTGGGTCAGTGGCAGAGACAAACTGTGGCAGGACTGAATGGAAGGATTAGATTATTGCAGCAAATCTCCAGGAACACCAGGGAGATTTGATTGTTAGCGCTGCCCCCCATCTCTGACCACCCAGACACATGCCCCATATACAGGGTGGGCAACACCAACTACATACACAAGCTTGGTATACCAATTGGACCCCACAAGACTCACTCCCCCACTCACCACAAAGGCAAACCAGTGGAGAACTGGCTTGGGGGGAACAGGTGGCTCATGGATGCCACCTGCTGATAAGCTAGAGAAAGTGTACTCCACGAAGTTGTAGACTATGGGATTCTTGGTAGTGGTGTTATTTGCTGTTCTTACTATTATATTGTATTGTATGACATGTTATTTTCCTTTTTATCATTTTTTATTATTGCTAAAAAAAGCAATTTTTCTTGTAGTAAACAATATGTTCAGGTGCTGATTGTGGTGATAAATGTACAACTTTATGATGATACTATGAACAACTGATTGTACACTGTGGATAAATGTATGGTATGTGAATATAACTATAAAATTGTAGGAAAATATATATATGAGTAAAAGTGTTGGAAAAAACATGGAGAGAGGGATGTACCTATCTGCTGTTGATAAGCAGGTGGAATGGTGTAGCCTTTCTGAAGGTCAGTATAGTTGTTCCACAAAAAGTTAAGTATGTGGGGACCATGGGGTCCTGCAACCTCATTATGGGGCATGTCATTTGAAGATCTGAGAGCAGAGACATGAATGGACATTTGCAAACTGGTGTTCATGGAGGCAGCAATCATGATTTGCAAAGGGTGGAGGTGACCTAAGGGTACACTGACTGAAGAACGGAATGGTGTACTGTGGTGTACACATACAGTAGAACATTGAGCAACTATGAGAAGGATTGAAGCTGTGAGACACACAACAAGGTGAATGGATCCTGTACACAGTATTTGAGTGAAGTACACCAGAAATAAAGGCAAACACTTTAATGCCTCACTGATATGGACTAACTACCATGTGTAAACTCAGAATTGAATCTTAGAAAATAGCCTAATGTGGATATAATTATTGTAATAGACCCTAGATTGCAAGCTCTTACAGCAGTTAGCTCTATTCCTGAATTGTAATGCCTATCTCTAAACTCTGAGATGCTGATCCCTTAGTGTATAACCTGATTGGTCTCTGGAACAATGCGTATCTCTGAGACACCTGAAACTCAGAGCTAGAGCTCGGCAGATATGAATGTCAGTATTAGTGCATACAGCCACTGTTTAAAAAAAAAAAGCTG
>PVKY010004293.1:0-19558 GCA_004027775.1 Bradypus variegatus
TCCAGCCTGCCCCATTGTGGTTTTCAAGGAAGGGTCGTGGATGAACTTTTCCATTGCTTCTGAGAAGTGCACTGGGTCCGGCTCACACAGAAACCCTGTGTGGCCGTGGACGATGGACTCCAGGGGCCCGCCCGAATTAACAGCAATGACTGGGCACTGCATGTACATGGCTTCCAGAGGGACGATGCCAAAGTGCTCGTTGCTTGGGGTGTAGAGCACACACCTGCAGCCGTGGAGGAGTGAGATTTTCTGCTTGTCTGAGAAAGACCGCAGGAAGGTCACGTGCTGGCCAAGGTCAGACTGCTGGACCATGTGCTTCAACTCCTGATAGTGCTCCACATTCTCCAGGACTCGCTCATCATAACCACCCGCCACTATCAGGAGAACCCTGTCCCAGTCTTGGGATGTCAGTCTTCCCCGCAGCTCTACTAAGGCTTCCAGTGCCAGCGGCAGATTTTTCTTCCTTTCATACCTGTTGATGGAGAGGAACAGGAATTCTTTTTCTTTGGGGACCAGGTTATTGAGCTTTTCAGGAACAGCTGAGTCAAAGCTGGTGACATTCAGAGATGGGTAGAGGACATCAGGGTCTATATAAGACAGGGATTTGAACGTGTCCTTAAACACGCCAGCTGTGAACTGGCTGTTGACCACGATGCAGTCCGCCATGCCTGTGGTGTATTCCTCCACCCAGTCGATCGGGGCCCTGTACAGCCGTTTAAGAACAGAATCTCTCCTGGTGAGCAGCAGATCTGGGAAGTGACAGTAAAACAGGATCTTCTTACGCCGCCTGGCCAGCCTGAACACTGGGATACAGGCAGACACCTGGTCAAAGCAAAAATCAACAGCAGGTAAAGTGACTGGTCAACCCAGCTTCAACCAAACCCAAAGCACAGGCACCTACATTGCCTCCTGGTTGATGGAACTCACATGGGCAATACCTGATTCTGCTCTGTGCTCCCCAGACTCTCACCCAACCCAATGCCTGGTGTGTAGAAGGCTGGCGGATGTTTGCCGGCTGAGCGCTAAACACTTAATGCCTCAAGTCCACTGGTTTCCTCTAAAACAGCTCTGTCCTACTGAGACGAAATAAAAATTTTTCTAGTAATCGCATTAAAATTTTTTAAAAGGGTGAAATTAATTTTGTAGTATCATTTCAAAATGTAATCAATATCAAGAAAATAATTAAAATCACTTTTTTTCGCATTAAATTTTCAAAATCAGGTGTGCATTTTGCACAGCACATCTGTTTGGACAGGCTACATTTCAAGCGCTCAGTAGCTGCATTGGCTGCTGTGTTGGACAGCTCGGCTCTAGTGTCTTTATCCTCCCAGGGACTGAATGAATGAACTATAGTAGTAGAGAGAGCAGGCTATGGAGTCAAGACTGCCGGGGTCTGAATCTCAGCTTACAAACCAGCTGTGCAACCAGGACCTTGCTTTGGGACTTTGTTTCTTCTTCTTGAATATGGTGATAGTTAAAGTTCTAAAAAACCTATATGGTTTTTGTGATGGTTAAATGCACTGATACAGCTTTATGTCACATATTATATGCTCAATAAATGTAAGCTATATGGATTACTGAGCATGGATTACAAGCTGGCATTACTAGAGACTTTCCTACCAGGTAATCTTCACAACTCAGTTAATCACCAACTCCCTTAATTAACACCTGAAGAAGGTGGGCTTTAGGGATATTAAGTGGTTTATTGAAAACTACTCAGAAAGTAGCAGGTGTGGAACCTGAGTTCTGGTCACCTAATTCCAAGCCCAGAGCCTTTTCTCCACCAAGCTCCCTGGTGCTTAGTTACACATGTAGGATGTCTGAGAGATGTCTGAATTTCATAAAAAGAAATGGATTCCACTCAAGCTAGACTAGTTACAGTCCTGATTCAACTTCACTGATAAACTTGCTTTTAAATCTGCATTCTAGCTGGGTCTTCACAAATCTGCATGGGCCTTACCCACAGGCATCAAAGCCTGATAAACTTTCCATGTATGACTGAAAGCAGGAGCTGGTGCCTTTCTTTAGTAAAAACCAGTGGAATGAAGCATCCAGAGATGATGAAAAGTGATTGAGGAGTCACCATTAAAGAAATACACATACCAGAGATGCCATTTCCACCTGTCAGTTTGAAATGATTCTGAAATCAGTCTGAATTAAAAATATCTGTGTGGACAAGCGTATGGGGTAATAGGCTCTATCCTGTCACTGGAGTCACAGGAAAGTAAAACGACACAATTTCTTTGGAAGGCAAATTTGACAATATCTACTGACTAAAATGAACAAACTCTTTAACCCACTAGCTCCATTTCTAGGAATTTACTCAAAAGACATGCTTGCAGAAGTACACAAAGGACAAGCATGTTCATTACAACACTGATCTGTTCACAAAAAAACTGTCACCACGTTAGTGTCCCTGAACAGAACGTATAAATTATGGTCCGTTCCAACAAAAGTGGCCTTTCCAGTCACTACAAAGAATAAGGTGCATCTCTAACACTGATATAGAATAATGCCTCAAATAGACATTTTCGGTGGATAACAGCGAGTTTCCCAATCGAGGGTATGTCATAAGCCCAATTACATACAAAGCAGCAGCTATACCTATAAACAGGCACACATATAGGCTCACGTAGTCAGAGACAGTTTCTGGAAGGACATAGGAGAAACTAAAAACAGCGGCTATCCTTGAGAAGTGGGACCCAGGTGGGACTTTTCCATTATACCTTTCTATACAAGTTGAATACTTAATTGCCAGTACGTTTTATTTTTAAAAATAAACCTGGGGAAAAAAAATAAGAATAGCTAGAGGCCAGATCCAGGTGAATCTTATTTACCAAGGTAAGGAACTTGACTTTTCTCCAAAGAGCAGTAGGGAGCCTTGTTAAAGTTCTAACAGGAGCATGACGTGTTTAGGTTGGTGTTTTTAACACATGACACTGCTAAGGAGCGGGGTGGCCTGGTGGTGAAGACTGGGGGCAGCTGGATGCATGTGGCTAGAAAGCAGAGTCAAGAGAAATAATGGTTAAGAGAGATGAAATATACCCGTTACTCAAAAGTAAAAGCTGACTGAAAGCTGACTTCTAACACTAGTATTTCTCACAGCGAGCCGCAAGGCCCCTGTGTTTCAGATTCACCCGGTGACCAGGTTAAAAATGCAGATGTCTGGGTCCCAAGATGAAGACTTCTGAGGGTGAGGCCCTGGAACCTGCAAATCTAAGGAGTGCACACACTGAAGTTCGGTGCACAGCCTCACTCTCAGAGAATTTCTCCACATCAGTGCAGAGCTTTCCGAACCGTAGACCGAAAGGGGTCCTCTGAGGTCAAGCGGTGCGCCCCCATAAAGGGAAAAGGAGGCGCGGCGAGGGCCGGGCGTGGCGGCGCCCGCCTCACCTGGTCGCACACCACCACGTCGAACTCCTCGCCGCTGAGAAGCAGCACGTAGAGCGCCAGGTAGATCATGCGCAGGTAGGCGCAGAGCGCGGCGCCGCGGCCGCCCCAGCCCAGGCTCCGCGGCAGCCAGTCCCCGGCGCAGCACACCCGCAGCTCGCGGCTCTCGGCGAAGCAGTGGCCCGGGTCGTAGTGCGCCGTCCAGATCTGCACGTGGCACCCGCGCGCCTGCAGCGCCAGCGCCGCGTCCAGCACCAGCCGCTCGGCGCCGCCCACGCCCAGGTCCGGGTGCAGGAACAGCACCGACGGCCCAGAGCCCCGCTCCCGGTCCCGGGCCGGGCCAGCCTCCGTCTCCGCCACCATTGCCCGCTCGCTGCGCCTGCGCCCTGAGGCGCTTCCGGACACGGCCCGCCTCCTCCGGCTCCCAGCGGGCCACTGCGCACCCGGCCCCGCCGCGCGTGCTTCGGTTAGGCCACATCAGCGCAAGCCTCTGGTTGCCTGGCAGCTGCCAGAGGAAATTTCTCGTCCGACCTTGGGTATAGTCTCCCCTTGGTATATATTGAACCGTATGAAGGACGCCGAAATCCATAGGAAGGACAGGGAAAGTCCTTACATCTCTCGCAGCAGGTGACCTTGTCGTCTAGAGCGTAATTTATACAGGCAAAATATGGGACAACCCGGGCGTCCCTGGATTCAGCGAGGACCCTGCCAGCAGGCCTGGGGGCGGGGCCTGAGCCTGTCAGTCCCGCCTCAGTCCTTTGAGCGCGCGGCTGCTTCCGGAGGTCCGCTTCAGCCGCCTGCGACCTTCCAGCCTCCAGCATGGTAAGGCGGCCCCCGCCTCACCTCCTTGAGCCCCGGCTCTCCCAGGCGCCCTGACTTCCGCCTACCCCTTGCCCCGACCTCGGGTCTTCCTCTCTTTTCCCGAGTCTCCGGTGGGGTGTCGGCGGTCGGGCCAGGGGGCCGGGGGCCGACCCGCGCGCTCACCGGTCTGTCTGTCTGTCTCTCTGCCCAGCCTGGTCCGACCCCCAGTGGCACTAACGTGGGCTCTTCAGGGCGCTCTCCCAGCAAAGCGGTGGCCGCCCGGGCGGCAGGGTCCACCGTCCGGCAGAGGTAAGGATCCGCGCGACCCTCTCGGCTGGGGACTTGGAGAATTGAGTCCGGGAAGTTGACTCGGGCTATTACGAGTCACTGGGGCCAACGGGTCCTCAGGTGACGTGGCCATAAGGGACATTAAAGACGAGAGGAGGCAGCGTCAGCTAAGCGCTGCTCAGCCTGGGGCACCACCGTTAAAAAGGGGACGTTCACAAACTCGGACAGGATCGGAGCCAACCTCAGGGAAAACTGGTGACATCAAGCTGGCGCTTCTAGAGCTGAGTTCTGTATTCATGTTTCTATCTGGAGGTCTCATACACATTGAATTTAACATAACTTGTCCAACACAAAACCTAATCTCCTCATCTCCCTATGACACTATTATCCACTACTTCAAACAGGCCAGAAACTTCAGGGTCTTCTTGGACTTTTCTACTGCTCTCTGCCTGGTCCTTTTCCAGACTTGAACCCCTACATGAAAACCTTCTCATCAGTTCTTTTCTTCTCCATTTCCACTGCCCTAGTTAAGCCCTTAATGTCTCACACCTGGGCTTTTGCATTCGCTACTCGATTCTCCTCCTCTCCAGGCCAGTTTCACTCCAGTCTGTCCCCGACTCGGATTCTGCTTAACGATCTCTATTAGTTTCTTGTTACTGAACCTTTAAAAATGGGACACCAGTCTCTTGACAGTCTTTTCAGCCTAATCTCTCTCCTTTGATCTAGCAACAGTGAACTAATTACTGTTTTCTGAACTTACCTAGCTCTTTTGGCTGCCCTATGTCTTTAATTTTTTCCTGGCAAATTTCTGTTTATTCTCCAGGACTGACCCCAGGGGTTATTTCCTCTTGAGGCCGTCCCTGACTCCACAAGCAGCAGTACCTAGTCAGTCTCCCCTTTTGTGCACATAGCGTCTTGTTCATACTGTTGTAATAGCGTTCATGTTTCCATATTTACTTCTTCTATTAGACTTTGAGACAGAAACTGTCCAAGTCATCTCCACTTTCTTCCATAGGGTCTGACATAACAGCTAATGAAGAGGAAATCAAGCAACCCTGTTGCTTTGGGATTTTTGAAAGAACTAGTGCGTTTTTATATGGAGAGGAGAAGACCTGGTAGGGGTACATAAAAACTGTCTTTGAGGATTCGAAGAGGGATGAGATATTTTTTTCTTGACTACAATAGGTAATTTGAAATTGATGATTAGAAGTTAGATGAGACAGATTTCAGCTTGTAGCAAAGAAATCCTAATAGAACTGTCAGAAATGTTAAGGTAACCTTGAATGGTTGTGAGTTCCCTGTCACCAAGATGTCAAGGCATGGCAGCTGGGATAGGGCCAGCTGGGAGGTGTATTAAGCTGTGGCTTAGGTTACACGGGCTTGGAGTGCTGTTCTGTTCCCACCCTGGATTTCTGAGATTCTTTGTGCTGGAATGGAAAATGTGTCCTGTAGGTGCAGTTCCTTGGGAAATGGGTCTGGTTAGTGAGAATTGGTAGTGCCGTGGCAGGGAATTGGCCATTTAAGAATTTTTAAAGAGAAAAGAAGAGAAAGCACATGTTAATCAAATGTGTTTCTCTGTGCTTTGAACCTTCTCAGGTTCTAGGGGAAAGGAGCAGGAAGAGTGAATATAAAGTAGCATAGATTCCATAAGTCTCATCTTGTGACTTCTATGAGCTTACCATGTGTTATCTTGCCCTGTCATCTGCATCACCCCATATGTAGCTGGGGAGACAAGGCTTAATGCATAAGACCAAGCCTGACCAGACTGCATATAGCCATTGCTAACCCATGTGATTCCAACTCCAGGCATCATAGAAAAAGAAGAGCACAGTATGGGTCAGGAAACTGATTTGTGACCCAGTCATGGGGTTATCCAGCTGGACAGTGAATGGGAAGAATGGGCAGGCTTTCCTTTTTTTAGGTGAGTACAGATGGCATACTCTGTGCAAGGAGAGCCTGCATGAGTTTTAAAGACAAGAGTGGCTCTTTCTTCTACTCCACTGTGTGGAAGGAAAGGGCCAGTGACGTCAGCCTAGGGTGCTAGGTCGGGATACTGGGCTACAGCTCACGGCAGAGATGAAAAATACCACCGTTTCTTCCAGAACAAGGAAACCAGGAAGGTGGGTTCTAGAAATTTAGCAGAGATTCAGTGAGTAGATTGGAGGAAGGTGGGAAAAGGAGGCAAACTGATAACTTCATTAAGCAGATGCGAGCAGCAAAGAGCAGTGGCTGTGGGGTAGCAAAGATGCACTGAGACCCAAAGTATTGTTAGACACTGGGAAAATGCTTCAGCATTCTGGCAAATCACGGCTTGTTCTGCTGACACCCAGACTGGAACCAGTACCCTATTCTTCCACCCCATGATGCAGTGGGGCAAGCCCCCTGAACCCTAGACCTGTGTTACTTGCATTCAGAGTACAGGCCAAAGGCCACAGCAGGGGAAGGTGGGTTTGGGAGGAGAGTTGGGAGGACAGTGAGAAGAGATGGTGGGCATAGGGTTTCCACTTCTGTTTCCTGCCTGTATAACCCTTATTCAAAGATCCAGTGTCAGCGGCCCACAGATGCTGGAATAGGGTTTAATGGAGAGTAGTCTCTGATTTGGTTGAGGTGAAGGCAGGAATGGAACGGGACTTTCCTTCTCTCCTTTTCCCCTGTCCTGGCACTTCTGAGTTGGTGCTAAATGGGCTGAAAAGTCCCTCTGATTTCTCCTCTCAGTACTTAGTCCTCACCCCTGCGTTGTGCCACTTTAGCACCAGGATGAGAAGAGAGGCCGGGATTGGGGTAGAGGGTCACGGGACAGGAGAAAGGTCACAGGGCTCCCCAGGGACTGGAGGATTTTCCTGAGAGGAGGAAAAGGATTCCTGGGCCTGTTCCTCGTGAAGGGCTAAGTGTTCTCATGTAAGAGCTGTCAGGCCCCTTCCCATGCCAGGGCAGCCTGCGTGGTCACATGACTCGTCTCACAGCCTGGGTCCCCCTGTGAGGGGTAAGTTCTGGTTGGGTGTGGCCTGCACTTTCCACATCCTACCTCTGAGATCTATGGACGGTCCATCAAAATAGTGAAAGCAGATTACAAAGCAATTTTTTGTAAAACGTGTGTACCCTTTTGGGACCTGGGCACAATTAAAGCTTATTGTGTTTTGGTTCTTTTGCAAGTTGACACAGTAATTTAGAAACATGTCTTTCAAAGTAGTCATTTTTTGAAGAGCAGCTTACATGGATTCTGGGCAGTTTTAAACAGGAATTTATTACTTGGCTTCACAAGAATACATGTGAGGTGAAACTGAAATGCACTGTCCAAGTGGGCGGCGTGGGGGGGGCGAGTGGGGGGGCTCTGGGGGCAGAGCTGGGTTCACATCCCTGTGCCTGTGTGGCTGTAGGCATTCTGCTTAACTTCCTGAGCCTAATTTTCCTCATTCATAAAATGGAAGTTGTAGAAAGAGGTAATACAGACAGCCTTCTTTGGGTATAATGAAGAATGAAGGGTCTCACTAAACAGATCGTTTTGGATGAGAGAAAGCAGATCTAGTCATCACTGCAGGGAAAGCAGAACCTTCTCACCTCCATTAAGTAGCCCTTTCAGTGTCACCCTTAAGTAGTTCCACTTGATTTGGATGAGGCAGCATGAAGAGTTCCAGGCTTTTAGATTCACTTCCGGAAACCGTGGTGAGGCTGTTTAACTTTACAGCCTCCACATTTGGCTACTTTTGGGTCCTAGAACATAAAATTCAGTACAGAACAACTCTATGTTGATCTGAGGAAAAGCATCATCAGAGATTCTCTTGAGGTAGAGTTTGTTACAGGTAGATAAGAACTCTGACACAGATCAGAGAGTGAGAAAACAAAAGTGCTTCCTTTAAGGAAAGGAGTGGGAAGAGGGAAGATCCCAAATAAATATTTATCATAGAGCAAATAAAAAGAAAAAGGAAGTTGTAACTACTTTGTGGGGTTGGTGTAGCATTAGCGTGTGGCAGGTACTCAGTTCATAGGGGCTGTCATGATCAGAGCATAAGCAGGAATTTGGAGAGTACTAGCAAAGAGAGTTTCCTTTTGTAACTAGTTTTTTAGCAAGGTAGTAGTAGCATATGCTATAATGCTGCCATAAGGATTTCCAGGGAAGGGCACTTGGTGACATTTTCCTCTCTCACAGGAAAAATGCCAGCTGTGGAACAAGAAGTGCAGGCCGCACAACCTCGGCCGGCACGGGGGGCATGTGGCGGTTCTACACAGAAGACTCACCAGGCCTCAAAGTGTAAGTCTCAGGAGCAGACCAGGATCAGCAGGGCCATTTGCAGCTCGCTCTGTCTTTGCCACCGGTGGGGCATGCCCTGACGAGATTTGCAGTACACCATGGCTTCGGTTGTCCCAGGCAGGCTGGGCTTGGTTGCCCATGTATCACTGATTAGGCCCCACAATGACATGTCTTCGTACATTTAGGGGGAGTAAGGAAAGGCCTTTGTGGAGCCATGCCACAATAAATGATGGGAGCAGAGAGAACTGGAGGGAAAACTGCTTAATCAGATGAAATTGCTCTTCATTTGCTGTTCTTGCCCTGCACTGAGAAATAGAAGTAACCATCTGAATAGGAATTGGATGATCTGTCAAAGCTCTCCTGGAGGCATAAGCTAATATGTTTACAGCCTAATGGAAGTTTCCCCATTAGGCTGTGCTACCAAGAGTTCCTTGGTCTCCTTGTCTTCCATGGGTGACAAGAGGATGCTGGAGGGTGAATGCCACTTTCCAAGTTCTTAAACCTGGGCGTGCTCACTGGGTGCTGGGAAGTAGACCCTGCCCCCGTGCCTTGCTCACCTCACTGCCAGGGTTGCTGCCTGCAGGCCCAATCCCACAGGGATGGCAGTAGGCTCCAGAGCCACTGCCCCGTTTCCTGACGACACCCAGCGGATGAGGAATTGGAATAACATCAGGGACTCTTGTTTGCCTGGCACCTGGCACTCAGTGAAGAGCTTTTGAGATCTGTTTTCTGATTGCATCCACCCAGCAGTCCTGTGAGGTGTTGCCGTCTTGCAAGTGAGGAAGATCAGGCTTTGAGAGGCAAAGTGACATTTGCCCAAAGACAAACAGCTCACAAGAGGTGGGACCAGATATTCCGCCTGTTGGATCCCATGGTCTTTCCACACTGCCTGTCTAGTAGAAAAGAGACGAAGTTAGACTACTGTGGATTAGTTTAATTAACTTGACCAGTAAGTTGACTTGGATTGCAAATTTAGTTTGGGGAGGCCTCCTTTGAAATTTGGCTTTATTTATTGGTTGATTTTCCTGTTAGAGTGCAGAGTTGTCTTTAGGAGGTATTTTTAGGGTTGGGAACACAGGAGCTGGCAGCATTCTGACCAACAACCTTTGGGTCTTTGTTGGAGGTAATTTTTCAGAGTATTCCAGAGAGAAGTGTTAAAGCTCCTCGCTGCTCAGGGCATCCAGGGGGCTCACAACCCTTCTCCAAAGAAGGTAAAACCGTGTTCTCCCTGGGCGAGTCTGACTGGGCTTGCTTGCAGCCTTCTGCTCTTGTACAGCTCGCTTGCTGCCACTGCTCAGGTCCTCTCAGCAGTGAAAGTGAAAGTGTCACAAACCACGTTCTCCTCACGGCAGAGGCAGAGTGTTTGGTGAAAGGGCATGGTTAGGAACTCCTGACCCCAAAGCCACGTCTTGGAGCAGCTTAGCCATGTTTTTGGCTCTTCCTGAGAGTTAGAATTGTTTTCAGATTGATAATAGTAGCAAACCACCATTGTGTGTGTGCATGTATTTAATTGCTCTGCGGCCCTATTTGATAGATGTTATGATTAACCCCCCTTTACAAATGAGGAAACTGAGGCTGGGAGAAGGTGAGTAACGGGCCCGAGATGACACTCAGAAGTGGCAGCTGGCCTCTAAACCCCCGGCCCTCTGAGAGCAGCACTCGCCCCGAGGCTCTCCGGCCAGTGCGCTCGGCGCTGCTTGGAGGTGGAGAGCGTGATCACAGGCCCCCTGATGATCTCTTCCCAGGTGCTTTTAAATTGGGGCACTTGATTCCTTCTGTTGCACAAACTCTGCAAGTACAAAATAGTAGTGTGGCAGGGACTTTGATCTCTCTGCCTCATTTATTGTCCCCTAGTGGGCTCTGTTCCCCGCTGCCACATGAGGGTTACTTCCAGTCCTCTGCTGTTGTAAAGATTCCCCTTCTGTGGTCTCTTCCATTGTCCACTCCCCAGTTGCATCTGGGAGATGAAGTGAGACGTCTGAATTCTCCACAGCTGGTGCTGGCGGAAGGCTCAGTGGTGGGGCCCGCAGCACTGCCCTGCAGGTTGTGTCAGGTTGCTGGGTTCTCTCTAAGCAACACATAGACCAGTTTTCACCTTGAAAAGTATTGGATTTAGGGAAGACAATGAGTAAAATCCATTTCCTTCTTACAGTAATCTCAGACATGCAGATCTGACTTAATACACGTTGCCTTAGAGCGTTTGCTCCTTGAAGTGGGAGCCTTGGGGCAGTGAAATGAGCACTCTGTATGGAATCAGAAAACTTGAGTTCAAATCTTTCCTTTCCATCCTGGCTCTGTTCTTGGGCAACAACACTTAATAACCCCGAGTCTCAGTTTTGTTTATTTATAAAATAGCGTTAATACCTCTCTCACTGACCTCATGTATTTGTTGTAGAGTTCATATGGGATCATATATTTGAAAACACTTTGTAAATTATACTGTGATACTCATCTTTCTATACCAATACGTTGCAGTTAGGTTGCCTTTAAATAAATCTTAATCAAAATACATTAGTTTGGCATTTGAAATACTTGCTTAAAGACTTGGGGCGATTTTTCTTCTTACTTTCTATAGTGGAAAACATGTAATGTGAATGTGGAGAGGCTGCTGCCAAGAGCCCTCTTGCCCCCATCATGTAGTTTCAGCAATTACCAGCTCCTGCCCAGTCTTGTTTCCCTTTCAGCCCCGCCTGCTTCCCACTGCTCCCTTCTATCGAATCCAAAAAATCACATCATTTTGTCTGTATATATTCCAGTATGTCTCACTAAAAGATAAGGATTCTTCATTTCTAAACACAATGACAGTGCCATCAAGGCACCCTCAAAATTTCCACAGTAACTTATTTTAAAATGATGTCAATAATGTTCCTGGATAGATCTTAAGTGCTTTTTTCCTCTCCCCCTAGGCAATCAGTATTAAAAATGTAGTAATATATCATTTCTAAAAGTAAGCATGCCTTCTCTTCTTATTTCCAGTGGCCCTGTTCCAGTATTGGTTATGAGTCTTCTGTTCATCGCTTCTGTGTTTATGTTGCATATTTGGGGCAAGTACACTCGCTCATAGACTCTGCTGTATCCATCTGTCATCTGAAGAAGAAGGAAGAAAACCAACCTGTCTTGGACCAAAAGCATAGTGATTTTCTGTTCATGAGAAAAAAATTTTCTGTAAGCTTCTTGTGTTAGAGGGAACTTAACAAGAATTGATTTTGAGGAATCAATTTTTTTTCTATGGCTAATAAATTTTTTTAATTCATTTAAACCAAGTCTGATTGCTGTTGCTGGGCTATTAGAGCTTGTACTCTCTCTGCCTTTAGATTTACAAATAAATATGTAGAAAAATGTCTTGGGGAGACTTTTTTTTCTGTGTTGGATTGACAGCTCCTTATATGACCATATAATCATTCAAAATCTGAGACCCTGTAATTGGCCTTGACTTGTTTTCTTCTAGGTATTTCTGTCCTGATGATTGTCACTTTGGATATTCTGCAGTTTCCAAGGAGTGTGCCTGTGACTTCATCAGGCAGATCTGTGTTCACCAGGCAGCTGGTACCCAGGGGCATAGTCAAATCATAAACCACAAATCTTGGATGAAATGTTTGCTCATTCTGTTCTTTGTCTCTAAAATCACAGATAATATCTTTGCCTCCTGGCTCTCCCAGTTCTTCTACTAGTGTAGACCAGGGGTTTCCATCCCTTTATCATTTAAATGCTAAAACTAAGTTTTGAAAGGACTCTTTTGGTAAATTGGATTTATCAAATAAAATTTTTGTTTTGATAATTAAACGATAAATATCTAATCAGAGTGAGATACCAGCATTTCTACACTGAATACAATTCCTACTGAAAAATTTTTGAAATTTCGCTTAGCTTAG
This sequence comes from Bradypus variegatus, assembly GCA_004027775.1. Lineage (NCBI taxonomy): Eukaryota > Metazoa > Chordata > Mammalia > Pilosa > Bradypodidae > Bradypus > Bradypus variegatus. The sequence goes on from PVKY010004293.1 coordinate 12,601, forward strand.
GCTGTTTTATTGTGAGTATTCAGTTTCTGGAAGGTCCTAGGAAATATCAGAAATATCTCAAATGTAACCCAGTCCAGGGCCGAGGACTCCAAGCTAGAATTTCTGGAGTGTATGTGACGCATGTGAAATGCCCTCATTTTCCAGCAGAGTCACAGAAAGATGAGTTTAAAAAACAATTTTTAGAACGTCTTTCTCATTAAGTGAAGCCTATTTTTTAAAAAACCTAGAGCAGTTCCATAAATCCTGGAAGCAAATAATTTTAGGTCCAAAGTGCCACATTTAAATGATGATGAAATATATATCTTTACAAAAGATTAGTGCAATATGTGGATGAGTGTGCTGTATATCCTAACATGGCATTTTATTGTTGAAGAATATGAAAAACTCATTTCCTTGGATCCTGGGAATTGCTTATTGCATGAAACAGATGTCTTCTCTTTTTGAAATGTACGGGAAAAAGTAAATTTCATTTGGAAGAAATGACAGTAGTACTTATAATGGGCTTATTTATTTATTTTTGGTATGCAGGTTGATGGTGCCAATAACAGCTAAAATTACGCCTTTGATTTGGAAAGGAAATCTTTTCTGCTCAGAGGGATTTGCTTTTCTCTCAGGGAGATGCTGAGCCCCATGGGGGGGGGGGCTCTTGGTTGTGAGTGCTGCGTTCTCTGCTGCCCAGTGCCGCCTGTTAGCCCCATCTCCTAGCCGCGGTGACAGCTGACAGCCACTGAATTTTCTGAGCTGCTGATTTTATAAGAACGTGCTAGTTTTCAGTGGCAGAGCAAGGAGACACTTCATTCATCAGAAGGAAAATTGGAGTTGGGCACCAAGACGTGCAGCATCCGGAGCGTCACTACTGCCTGCTCTGACCATACAGCTCTCCTGCTCCATGCCCTGTTCTCTGTTCCAGTGGCTCCTTTCTCTTTAAATCTGTATTCCTATGCCACTGGCTGAACCCCAGGGGGCCACAATCATTTATAGGATTTCCCAAAGCCAAACAAATTAGGTCCTTACTTGAGTTCAGGTGACCTTGCGCAAAAGACGAGGTTCCCTTGCCATGGGCTGTGATTCTAACCACGTCTGAGTGAACACGTAAACCAGCGCGTGCTGAACAGAAGCAGTAAGTGATTAAACAAAGTGGGAAACTGAGTTCCATTACAAATGCAGTTTGGGCTGAGCCTTTTTAAGTCATTGGGGAAAAACCTTTTTAGGGAAAGAGTCCCTGAGACTGTAGTGACCAGTGGTGGGCAGGAAGACTAGGCTCCCTGGGCCCCAATACAGCTTTGAACATATTCCAGTAAAAAACTGGATGAGGATAGATCTGTTCCTGGGAGAGACTTAAGGCGCCAGAGATTCTGTTTCACACCTGTCCTAGTCTAGACTCCAGTTTTTTTTTCCAGGTAAATGTCCCCATAGGAAGAATTGAAGAAGACACTCTGAAATCATGCAAATGTTCACATCGAGTTAAAAGAGATGAAAATGTCTGCCAAGCTGGCTTCACTCAACAGAACACACTGAACAGTAGGTAGAGCCCTTGTGCGCTTGGGGCCTTGCCCCTGCAGAGCCCCGGAGCTGCATTGCCTCGAATTGTCTTGAATGCTCAAGGAGGTTAAGGTGATATAAATCATGTCTTTGTGTGTCCATGTTGTCTCACCTGTTCTACTCCACATAGCAGCAGCCCCTTCTCCCAGGGCCCTGCCTAAATTATTTTGGGTTGTAGAATTCAGAGCAGCTTGTTGCTTAGATAAGTGGTTCTTCAGCTGGCATGCATCAGAATCACCTAGAAGGAATTTGCAGCCGCTTCATGGCAGATTTTCACATTACCAGACTGGGAGCCAGAATCACAACGTGCAGGCAAGGCCCAGCCCTGGAAGTGTGTGAACTTTTCTCCCTTTTCTCTGCTTTGAAGCTTTGACCATGGTATTCTTTGTTGCCTGGGGAAACTCACTCTGCCTTTTGTGATTTTGCATTTTGTATATTAATAACCCAGTGGTTTGCACAGTCTGATGGCAATGGGACTGGAGGGCCCTGGGAGACCACAGAGTCCTGATTCTGCCTCTAGCTCTCGCTTTGACTTAGTCTCAGCACTTCCTTTTATAGAGGGCTGAATGCTGCCTGACTCCTATCAGACTTCCGGGTGCCCCCTCCTTCCTCCTCTTGGTGGCAGCTCTGGTAGGTCTACTGCACTGACAGGAAAGGTGGAAGTGTACAATAGTGGCGCTGGTCAAGAATTTCCTTACAGGGTGGACCATTCAATACCCGTATGGAGCCCCAACCCCACCCATACCCCTATCATGGAAAAACAGGGCGCCATGGTTCTGTGCTCCTTGCACCCAGCAGATTCCTCTGTGTCGGGAGCTGCTGAATCCACTAGGCTTGGGGGCCACCCCTATGGGACACAGGGAGGTTGTCAGGGAGCCAGGGAACCCTTGTACTAATGCCATGTACCTCCTCCGCACTGCTTGTTGGTGGGTTTGGTAGGACAATTAAAGGAAACTCAGGGGAGTGGTGAGTTGTCACTCACCCATCTCTGAAACCTGGTCCAGGCTTGGTGGTCTGGCCCAGCTTATTTCTGTTCTTTCTTCCTTCTCCTCCTCCTCCTCTCCTTTTCCTTTTACTCCTCTCCCTCCTGCACCTCCTTTGATTCTACCCTCCTGTTACTCTCCTCTGAACTTTCTTTTGATAATTCTGTAATGTAAATATTCTGTGTCATCCAAAAAAGTAGCTAAAAATACTTCTGATCTTCATGTATGTTTTCCTTGGGGAGCACAAAATTAACAGGCTCTGGTTTACTGCTCTCTAAGCAAATTTTAATGATTGATTTTTGCTTTTCGAGTTATCTTAATCCCAAGAAATGTGGTGCCCCAGATCTGAAACATGAGCATTTTGGGTCACTAGAAGTGGATCTCCCCTAGAGTAAATAATAACCTGGCTTCTGTTCATGCACCAGGTGACATTATTTCTATTTTAGATTGTTTAGTCTGGAGACTTGTTCATCTCAGTGAACTGAGAAAAATACAGTGTTCTGACTCAAGAGACCAAGCAGATCTTAGCTGGTGGAAAATTCTTCGTGGCCAGGTCGCCACGTCAGAGTGCTTGCTGGGGAATTTGGTACTGGCTGGAGTCTGCTTAGTAGAATGGATGACACTCACACCGCCATCAGTAAAGCTCAGTCCAGTGACGCCCAGGCACAGCCAGCTGGGATTCAGCGGTACAGCCTGGGGATCCAGATTCAAGCTGCCACTTACAAATAGTATCCTTGCATCCCTAGAATGAACTCCTTGTGCCCTAAGGAGTTAGCACAGCAGGCCCGAGGCTGCCATCTTCAGAAGGCCTACTTGCAAGGTTGGCCGTTGGCTGGTGTCTTAGAGCTTGGCATTGGAATCATTTCCTAACTGATGAGGCTGGTTCCCAGTGTGAATGATGCTGAGCACCAGCTTTCCTTCTGGGAATCTGGGATTTGCCAGGCAGATGGGCCGATGTGACCAGCCACCACCAACAACCTTGGAGGCTGAGTCTCAGGTGGTCCTCCTGGAAAGACATTGCACAGGTGACTTCATTTTCCCCGCTAGGGGAAGGAAAAAGGTCAGTGTGGCCTCTCACGGGAGAGAGAGAACGTGGGGATTCCGTGCATGGGCTTCTCCAGACTCCGCCTGCATCTCTTTCCCGTGATCCGCCTCAGCTGTGAGTATCACTACATGCCAAGCCCTGTGAGTCCTTTTAGAGAATCACTGAACATACGGGTGGTCTTGAGGACCCCTCCCCGCCAAACAATCATAATGTATTATGCTGTTGGATTGTGTTTGCTGGTATTTCATAATTTTTTGTTTAGCACCATTCATAAGTTCAACTCACCTTTATCACATTTATCCAGCATTTATTTCTTTCTCTGCTCTGGACCTCTTGACATAGAGCAATTCCTTAATCTTAAGAGGTGTCCATGACAATTTCATTTTACAGGTGAGAAAACTGAGGCCCACAGAGGTAGAGCGACTTACCCAAAGGCAGGTAGCTGTCTGCCCCCAAAGTAGGGTGACCTCCCATCCTGCTCTGCTCAGGGTGAGGGTTTTCCCTCAGACTGAGGGATTTCCCAGGATGAAGGACTCTTGGTGCTAAAACTGGGATAGTCCTGGGCAAACCAAAATGGTTAGTTACCTTGAAGCCTACAGCTTTTTTTTTTTTTAATGCTTTATTTTCTTGGATGCTTCTGTTTCCCAAGGAGAGCTTGTCCCCACTTGTGGTTGGGCATTTTTAGGCACCAAATGGGGAGTGCCAGAACTGTGGTCCCTCAAGGAGAACAATTTCCAAATTCGTTTTCTTAGTGCCAAACATTCTACCTCCCAGCCCAGCTGTCTTGTCTTTTTGCTCTTTACTCTTCTCCACTAAGCCCTCCCCTCCCCAGCTTCGCCCACCACATTTTTCAGCATTACTGGTTTTAATTTCCTTTACCATCATCCCCTTTGCAAAAACTTCCTCCCCGATTTAATTACTATTTCTCTTAATTCAATTTCATTCTCTTGATTGTTGTTAAACTCCTGAAGTTGTTTCTCCAAAGAATTTAATAGCTGGGCCCAGTGCTTAGAGATTAATTGCCATCATTTCTCCTTTTAATACAGGTACTTTCTTACTTCTCTTCAATTACCCCTGGGAGAAAGGAAAGTGACATCCCTTTTCCCAGGGCCTCTCTGAGAACAAACACCACTGGAAGCTGCCTTTTGAGAGAGAGGGAGAGAGAGGGAGAGAAAAGGAGAGAGAGGAAGTCAAACCTCTTAAGTCTCCCACCGTTTACCAGCTCTAAACTCGGGATCTGAGTAGCTAGAGAGCCCCAGACTCCAGGGTGGATGCAGGCCATGGACAGCTTGGGGGGCTCTCGGGGCAGCATCCAGCCTGACAGATGAGGCTCTCAGCTGGAAGGGCTTCGCGGCAGTGAGGAGGGCGAAAGGCGAGGCCCAGCCCAGGCCCCCCACAGGCACTAATGCTATGGCTCACTCAAGGAACAGGACTGCTCCTGGCTAGAATTTTCCTTCCCTTCCCCGTCCTCTTAGGACCTGAAGCTCCAGCATCCTGCCCCCTGACCGTCTTTCTCTGTTTTCGGTGCAGTAGCCCTTTGACTTTTGAGACCTCCCTGCCCCCAACCTGACCCTCAAGTTCTTTATTTTCCAGTTCCATCACCCCGAATCTCCACTGACTTCATGTTCAGGCCCTTGGGAAAGGATTGCAGGAGGAGGGGGGACGACTCCAGGCCGGCTTGGCCAGCTTCCCCAGCGGGGAGGCAGTTGCTGAAGCCCCGTCCTGTGGGGATGGAGCCACCTGGAGAGCCGCAGTGAGTACAGGTTCCCGTGGGGGCAGGTGCAGCTCGGCCCAGGCTCAGAGCTGCCGCTGCACTTAGCAGCTGTGGGATCCCGTGGTCCCCGCTGCCCCGAGTCTCACTTCTGGAGCCTGTGGACAATCAGATGCAGTACTGTATGCAGTGGATAGCGGGCTGACTTTTGTTTTACGTGAGGGCTAAATGAAAGTGCTCAACACAGGGCCTGGCACCTAATAGGCCATAAATAGCAAGTATTATTATTAACACCAAGTAGCATTTATTCCTATGTAAGTCATAGAATCACGGGCTTCTAGGACCAAAAAGGAAACTGAAGTCCTGAGGCCACCCAGCTCTCATTTGATGTTGCAGTTCTCTATTCAGTCTTTGATCCTGCTTGGCTATCTCCTGTGATGGGGAGCTCACTCCTCTTAGGGAACCCCTGCCTTTTTTGGGCCACTCTATGGATATCAAGTGGGAGCTCTGTTGACAAGTGTGATGCCTATAATCTGCTTTCCAGTGGCAAGGAGCAGGAAGCCCTTCCCTATTCAACTACAATAATGTAGGCCTCTAGAGAACACGATCAAACGATAGTCTGGAGAATAATCCAGCAAATGATTCAATGATTTACTCACAGATGTGGGGTCCAGACCCCAGACCTTCCCCTTTCCCAGCTGACGACGAGGTGCTGAGACTGCAGAGGGGCCTGGCTCACCCAGGCACAGGTTATAGACAAGGCCTTGAAACTCCCAGAGGAACCTCTGAAATCACCCTTTCCCTGGGTTCATGGGACTCATAAATACCATCTCTCCCGGTTATTCAAACTCATTAAATGCCGAAATAAAGTACCACGGCCGCTCGGCTGTGTTTATGATGAGAGGGCCCTGGGGCATTTCATAAACAACCCAATTTGTCTAATAAAATCCTCCCATGGCCCTGTGTTATTGGGATGGGATCAGAATATAGTTTAAATTCCCATTGTGTCTATTTAATTTTTATTTAAAGGAAATGATCTTCAAGGTTTAAAGTGGATTTTCTAATGTAAACACACCTAGGTTCCTAGGGATGGGGAACTGGAAATATGCTAGCCTATATATCAAGCCAGAAATGGAGTGATTTCAAGATAAAATGGGAATAAGCGATTTTGCATTCAGGGCTCATCTAACTGTAGTTCCCATACCTGTCTCCTTTGGGTCATGATTTGGGAAACAATGAATTCTTGTTGTTAGCATACATTTATATAAAGTCAAATTTATTCTCACTTGGTGCTTAATAGATGTACTTTCACGTTAATGATCTATTTTATCCAGACTCCTAGAATGTTAGAGCAGGATTGGACCTTCGAACTTAATTCGGTCAACCACTTCCTTTTACAGATGAAAAAAGTGAGCCTATTGCCAACATCCTGCTGATAGTAAATTCAGGGCTAGGATTCAAGACTAGATTTTAAACTTCAAATGTGGTGCTCTTTCCACCATGATAAGAAGCCCTGAGACACTGTATGTTCCTGGCTTTCATATAGGTCCCTGCCTGGGAGGAAGGCAACAGGGTCACATAAATAAGTTTATGATAAGAAGGGAATCTGGTGGTGACATCTGTCATTGTTGGTTGAGTCCACATGGCCCATCTAATTGCTAAGGTGACTGCTTGCTC
>PVKY010004294.1:0-19560 GCA_004027775.1 Bradypus variegatus
AGGAGGAAGGATGTCCTGGCCAGGGGAGGGCAAAAGGTCGTCGTGCAGGGAGAAAGGAGCAGCCGAGCAGAGCTGAGCCGGAGTGGGGATGTCTGTGTTCGGGGCACTCGGGGAACCCCATCGCCCACTCAGCTCCCTTGAATGCCTTCACAGGGGTGTTGGGGAAGAGACACTGGACTGGAAATTACACACTAGGCCCCACAGGCTCCTTCTGGAAAGTTCTGAGTCGCTCTGGATTCCGCCGACGCCAGGGACACGGGGCGCTGAGTCACCGGGAAGCTTGGTGGAGCATGTGGTGACTCAGGGGAGCCAGCCAGACGCAGGAAGACAGGACAGCGGTGGCCGAGGCCTCCTGTCGCCCGCAGGTCCAGGAATGGCGGCCCCCAGTGCCGGGGGAGCTCCAGGCCAGGTGGGAAGCCTTCGGCTAGTGCTGCCGACAGCCTTCCAGCCAGTTTATGGCATGATTTATGGGGAGTCCAATGCGGCCATGAGGAGCCTGCTTGTGGGAAGAAAGGTCATCTGAAGGGTGCTGGTGAGTGAGGAGCAGAGGGAAGGAAGGTGGGGGGGAGGTGATGACCCAGGACAAGGAGGCAAAGCCACATTGTGCCATCCTGAGAAACCGAGTCACGCCAGTCAGGGCTGGAGGCAGCCACGTCCCCTCCTTCCATCCTCCACTGCCTGGCCTCCTGGCACCCCTTGTCCCCTCGAAGCCCCCACCCCAGCCTCCATGGTCCTTCTCAACACCACCTCCCGGCTCCCACCCCAGCAGAGCTCCCCATCACCCCCAGCAGGTATCACAAACTCAAATGCCCACCAGGCCGGATGTGATGATGGGGCTGGGATGGAGACAACAGGGAGAGGTGGGGACTGTGGCAACAGGAGTTTGTCATGCAGGAATCTGGGTCCAGGGCTGCCAGGGTTTTCCATGGTTCAAGCAAGTCTGAAACCTGGGTGTTTTTTGCTTTTGTTTTTAACCCTGATTTCTAAACACTGCAGTTCCAAAAGATTAAAATCTAAGGACGGTGCAAGCCACACAAAGCTCGACTGTGGTCAGCCCTGCCCCTCAGCCTCAGAAGGGGGTGCCCTGCGGCCCAGCCTCTGCCCCCTGCCCCCCCAGGAATCCTGAAGTGGCAGCACCTGCCCAGACACAGCCAGTGGTTTCCAGCCCCCCAGCCTCTGCCCATCACGCTCATAGAGCAACATCTCTGAGCTCCCCAGGGTGAGGGGACCTGGTTCCCTGGGATCCCCGCTGGGTTCCACTGGAAGCACACAGCCTCTCAGACAGAATTTACCTCCTTTCCTCCACTCTAAGCCACCACTGATCTAATAACAGCACATGGAGGGTTGAAAACATATATACAGGTTGTATTCATTTTCTATGACTGCTCTAACAAGTTCCCAAACACCTGGTGGCTTAGAACACCAGAAATTTCTTCTCTCACTGCTCTGGGTGCCAGAAGTCAGAGATCAAGGTGTCAGTAAGACTGTCACATCCAGAGGCTTCGAGAAGAGAACCTTCCTCACTTCTTGCAGCTGCTGGTGGCTCCGGGTGTGTTCCTTGGCTTTGGCCGCAGCCCTCCAATCTCCACCTCTGTGGCCACATTGCCTCATTCCCTTCCCTTATAAGGACACCTGTCAGGGCTTTAGGATCACCCAGGAAGAGCAACTCATCTCAAAATCCTTATCTTAATTACATCTGCAAAGAATTTTCTTCTACATAAAGTTTTAGTATATGCACAGGGCCAGGGCTTAGAACATGGATGCGCCTTTTGGGGGGCACAGTTTAATCCACAACACTGGTTCAAATCCCAACTCATCCCCCAAGGCCTGCAGCTCTTCCTTGATGTGGCCCCTGCCAAGCTCTCAGCAACAGCCACCCTGGCCTCCTTTTGGCTCCTGTACTTGCCACACTCTCTCCTGCCCCAGGACCTTTGCATGTGCCATTCCCACTACCCAGGAGGCTTTCCTTGTAGTTTGTGCCATGGCTCAAGCTGGGTGTGGTTGGTGGGGAGAGGGGCACATCTCTCAGCAGACCCCAACCTTACTCCTTTGTAAAGTGACAGCTTCACCAGCTTCAAGACCCCAGGCAGGCCAATATCACAGGCTATCCCACACCTCAGGGCCTTTTGCCCAGGAGCTTCCCTGAGCCAGGGATGCCTGTTCCCACTTTGTTCCAAGACCAGCTCCTTCTCAGACCTTTATTCCTTCCCCGTTAGGCCATCTGAGCCAATAGAATGAACGCTTTCGAACCCTGTAGCAATTCTTACCCTAAATTTAGGGCTCAGCTCAAACATCACCTCCTTGGAGAGGCTGTACTGGGTTGAACTGTGTCCTCTCAAAAGATATGTCTAAGTACTGAGCCCTGGGACCTGTGCATGTGACCTTATTTGGAGATAGGATCTTTGCAGAGGTCAAGTTAAGACAAGGCCACACTGGAGGGTGGGCCCAAAATCCACTCTGATTATGACTGGTGTCTTAATAAATGGGAAATGTGGATACTCAGACGTGCAGGGAGAAGGCCAGGTGACAAGGAGGCAGAGAGTGGAGCAATGTGTCCACGAGCCAAGGCACGCCAGAGATTGCCGGCAGCCACCAGAATCTGGAAAAGGCCAGGAAGGAATCTTCCCTGGAGACTTCAGAGGGAACGGCCTTGCCGACCGACAGCTTGAGTTCAGCCTTCCAGCCTCCAGAACTGTGAAAAAATTAATTCCTGTGGTTTTAAGCCCCCCAGTTTGTGGTACTTTACACGGCAGCCCCAGACACAAAGATGGAGGCCTTACCAGGAAAACTCTCTAGAACAGACTTCCCCACACCCCTCTCCAGTCACTCTCTATCCTTCTACCTTTTTTATCTCCTTTCTAGAAATTACAGCTGGTCTTGTCAATGGATTCACTTCCTTACTCTCGGTCTCCCCCCACCACATATGCATTCCACCAAGGCAGAGGCTTTGTCTGTTTCCTTCCAGAAGCTTCCACAGTGCCCCATCAAGCGGCTGGTTGTGAGTGGGTGCCACTAAGTGTACGTTTGATCAGCAGGCCCACTATTTGGAAGATATCCAATTTCAGAACCATTCAAGTTGGGGGGGGGATATATCTGAGAGTCAAGGAAATGCCGTGTGTGAAACACGTGCCTCTCGGCGGCTCAGGTGCCCACGAGGATGAGGCCCAGGCTGCCTTCCTCTGGGTCCTCAGCCTGCTGCCAGGCCTGGCAAGGATGTGTTCTCAGTGATGTCAACTCCAGCAGGCTGCATTTGCCTTTCACTTCAGGGCCCCCATTTCCAGGCCAGTCCCTTCTGCAGACAAGAGTGAACGGCAGTGGGAGGGCGAGGTTATGGACCCCAGAGCCAGGCAGCAGCGTTTCAAGGTTGCTCCGTGTGACCTTGGGCACAGCTGCTCCGGGCAGCCCGGTGGGTGCCAGGCAAGCGTTGCCTCGGCTAACCCTCGTGACAGACTCAGGAGCCAGGCCATGTGCTCCCCATTTTTCAGACAAGCAGCCAGAGGCTCAGCGAGGCCGGGGGGTCTCACACTCAAAGCCACGTGGCCACCGAGGGCAGAGCCGGGATTCAAAGCTCTCGCCACCACACCCCTTGGCTTTGGCTGCAGGAAAGGCTCAAGGTCGAGGCCCCACATTGCCTCCCGGGCTGTGCCGAGCGCAGGAGGAGAAGGGGAGGAGGAAGGAACCAGACTGGAGCCCTCGCACAGCTCGAGCCACAGACCAGGGAGCAGCCTCCATGCGGGCCTGCTGGGTGGGCCTGCCGGAATGTTCTGGCTCTGTCCCCGAGGGGCACACATGGGCCTGGCTTGTGGACAGCTTGCTCTCATGGGCTAGTCACAAGGGGACAGGACCTTTGTGTTCCATCTTGAGGAGGAGCGGCCCTCTGGCTGGACTCCAAAGGCAGGAAGTGTCTTGTTTTTTACTTATTCTAAAGATAAAGTTCCTTAGAGATAAAGAAAGTCACTAAGAAGCTCTCCGTAGAAACTAGAGGTCTTTGGGGCTTGAGGTGGGCATGGTGACACTCACAACACAGGGATCCGGAAGAGTCTGGAAGGCTCTGGAAGGTTCTGGAAGGCTCTGGAGGGCTCCAGAAAGGCAGCCCACCCATCTCTCAGCTAACCCCAACCTTAGGTCTGTACAGCAGCAGCTTGATGGGCTTCAAATCACCAGAGTGGACTAACATCTTGGGCCATTCGGTACCTCAGGGCCTCGGCCCAGGAGCTCCCTCCACCTGGAATACCTTTTCCACTTTGTCTCAAGTCCAACTTCTTTTCAGATGCTTCCTCCCTGAAATTTTCCCTAACACCTTCCCACCCTCTCCCCTGGCCAGTGGCGGTTCCACCATGATGCCTGTACAACAGGACTCTGTTCGTTTGGCAGTGCACATGCCTACACCCCTTGGCTGTACTCCTGACACTTGCAGGGGGGCCAAGGGCATGGCCATTATCAAGAAGAAACGTCCACGATGAAGGACCACACCTCACACAGGTCCAGAGGCCGGGGCGCCGGTCTCCTCTCACCAGCAAGGGTGAGCCCCAGGGGGCCTCTCCCCTCTGACCTTCCCATCCAGCTGCCCCCTGGAAGGCCCTCAGGTCCCCGAAGGGAAGCCCCTCCTGATGGCAGCACTGTATGCGAAGGACATCTGTCCCATTCGTCAGTCTCCCGGACACCCTGTTCCGTCACCCTGGCTTGGCACAGGCCAGGGCAAGGAAGGAGCTGAGGGCCGGCGAAAATGCTTCCCTCACTTGTCCATCGCCCCCCAGGACAGCACCTGCTTCTCTGCACATCCAAAGCCTGACACCCAATGACGTTCCCTAAGTGTGTGCTGAGGGACGGGCAGGGAAAGAGCAACAGTTACATGCACTTATGTGGCGCTTGCTGGATGCCAGGCCCTGTCTCTGTTTGTTCTTGTTTAATCCTCACCAGGCCTCCGAGACACTCAGTGTGGAGGTGGCAGAGCTGGGATTCCAGTGATGCCGCATTAGACGCCCCAGGTAGCTGCATTGTCAGCAAAATGGGCGACAGTGTGCACCCCCTCACTGGCTACCCTGCTGTTGAGAGTTCAGCCAGAGAACATCCCACGTGCAGCCCAGGCTGAGGCCATGCAAGCAGCAGGGAACCCCAGGGGTGTCGACTTCAGCCCCGCAGGGCTCCCCAGATGTCAGCACAGGGGGTCTGCTCCATGACCCCTGGCCCAGAGCTCAGGAGCTCATGGCTGCCTGGTCCAGGGATGGAGAGTTCCAGGCCCCTCACCCAGGCATGGGCCATGGGAGCTGCTGGCCAGGCTGGCTGGGCTGTGGCTGAGGCAGTGGGCATAGTGGCTCGGCTCACGGTCACCCTGAACCCCCAGGCAGGTCGGCCGGGAGTGACTCTCTCCAGCCCCATCAGCAGAGCTAGGCTGCGGCCAGAAGTCCAGGGTGGAGGGGACCACGGGCTTTTGCTTCCAGCTGTTTCCACTGAGGCTCGTTTGCCAGACCTCATCCCTGGCTCCCCCAGGCCTGGAGGTTTGCCATAACCACACAGATCATCTCCACCATCACTTATCTAATGCCCTGCTCACAACAGGTCCACTTTTAAAAAAAACATTCATTATTCATTTGAAATTGAAATTTTCTATCACTACCTGGTGAAAGCATCATTTTATAGGCTACGTAAATTTTTCTCCTATGGCTTAACACAAATGCATGACTGTACAATTAAGACATGACTTCTCCATGGATCCCATTCTGCACAACTTTCCAGAGAGCCATCTCCACCCCTCCCTCTGCAATCCTCAGATCTAGGAGGCCCCCAGCCCCTTCCCAGATTTTCTAAAAAGGAGACAGTTCCAGCACATTCCTTCTGCTCTGGGTTCAATAAGCATGCATCAGGGAATACAATGCTGAGTTCCTCCACGCCGTCCCTGGGAAGAGACCTTGAAACCCAAGTTCGGTTGGCAGAAGGCTGTTGCACAGAAAGAACCCCAACTGGTTTAGCAGCCAGGAGCCCTAGCTTTGAGCCCCAGCTTTGCTGCTAAGTTACTGTGTGACCTGGCTGAACGTTTCCCCAGCCGATCGTTTCCCTGGCCTGAGCTCCCATCACAAGCAGGGATAACCTAGAGCTCCAGGACAGCTGCCGCCACATCGTGAGTCCCCAGTAAAGCAGCCCCGGGAAAATCTCAGACACTAACAGATGGAGAGCTGCTTAATTAGTGCTGCTCAGTAGTTGAGCTATCCGTGGTCCCTCGCCACCCACTGGCCACCTCCCGTCCCAGGCTCCTGGCTTCAGTTCCTCCGTCTGCGAAAGGGGTGAGATGTCTGTTTGAAACAGGGACAGGGAAAGACTGTCTGCATTTATGGACTCGTTCAGGATGACGTCTCCCTGGCAGCTCTGCTTGGGAGAAGGGGAGGGGGCAGGGCAGGGTGGCACATTAACTGGCACCTTCCCTGTTTAGGGGGGTTGGGGATAGTCTCCTCAACCTTGCCTTCAGCCAGGTGGTCTGGAGAGAGGTTGACTCCATACCTTGTCCCACTCCAACTCCAGGGTGGACCGTGACTGACCTAAACCAATCAGAGAACTCCCAGCCCCAGCACACAGAGTCCCAGTTACCAGTCAATGAGCCCATGGTTGGCCCCCGACCCAGGGGTCAGTTCAGGACGAGGCTTAAGATGAGGGATGCCAGATTTAGCAAAGAAAAATAGAGATGCCCAGTTGAATTTGAATTTCAGATAAATGATGAATAATTTTATTGGTATAAGTATGTCCCACACAATAGCTCATAATAATTTTTTAGTATAAGTATATCCCATGCAATCTTTGGGATATACTTACACTAAATATTCAGTCATTGATATCTGAATAACTGGGTGTCCTCCTATATTTTATCTGGCAACCCTGATTGGGACTCTCCCCCACCCTAACACCCCCGGATATCAAACAAGAAGCCCGTGGCCCCCGTGGCTGCTGGCTGCCCCCTCCCATCCATGGGGAAGGGAAGGCTCAGAGAGGGAGGCTTCGGTGGGTCTTCTCTACAGTCGGCCAGCGGCTCCTTCAAGTATTTATCCAGCACTTTTGACCTGGCACTATGCAAAGCACACTCATTACATTATTTTTTTGTGTCTACAAGAAAGCCAGGCAGGCAAGGAACCGGGGCTCAGAAAGACCAAGTAAATTAATTGTTAACTGTCTGAGGGATTTGAACCCAGGCTCTTCAACTCCAGGTGGGACAGCCTCGGCCACTGTGCTACCCCTTTTGAAATGTTTTTACGTCCCTCATCTTGCCGTGGGAGGGTAGGGAGGCTGTGCTGACTGCCAGCGATTAATGTGTTTAACCTAAATTTTACAGGCCAGGAAACACCCAGAGCAGATGTCACCATGACACTCACTGAGCTTGGGAAGGGAACGGGCACTGGCAGGCCCCAGAGGTCACCTGTGGACCCCCCTGAGAGGCACAGCCTGACCCCCCTGATCAGGTCCCCTTCCCCAGATGCTGCTCCTTTTAGGAACGGAAGCACCAGGATCCAAACCCCGTGGGGGTGTTGCAACCCCAGAGGGAAGCTGGTTCAGCAGGGAGGGGTCCAGGCCACACAGGGCTGGGCGGGGGTGAGAGATCCTGCCGTGGGAAGCCGGGGCAAGCCAGGATGGGGAGAGGCCCCGGGACCCTGAGGAGCACCAAGGAGGGTGCAGCTCTAAGGAGAGCCCCTAAGCACGTGGCCCCAGCCTGCAGGGCAGCGGGGATAGCAGAGCTTGGGGGTCCAGGCAGCTCTGTGCTTTCCCTCTGGCTCTGAACCCGGCCCGGCCCCACCCTCAGCCACCTAAGACACGGTCGAAGCCCCCTACCCTGAGACCCCATGCTGGGCTCTCAGAATCCCTGCACCCGGATATCGCTGTGATTCAGCCCTTCAGTCCCGCCACCTCCTCTGGGCCAGGCCCCAGATAAATAGGGCACATCCCTATCCCCAAGGAGACCCCGGATAGACCAGGGGAGACAGACAGACAGGACAGCACAGCGTGATGATCAGTGCAGGGACGTGGGCCAGCGTCCAGGGCCCAGGGATCCAAAAGGGTGCACCCAGAGGAGGGGCAGCTGCAGGGGTCTTGGCTGATGGGGGGGTCATTAGATGAAAAATGGGGAGGTAACTCCACCAGCCTGACTGCAGGGCCATGTCCCATTTTGCAAGAGGAAACGGTTCTGCAGAGAGAGAACAGTGCCGCCCAGCTGAGTGGCTGGAAACAGATTTGAATCCAGGGCTTCTGACTCAGTTGCCCCCGGGAGGCCCTTTGGGAAGGACAACAGCAGCCGCCCATCAGCTCTGGAGCCAACGTTGGGCCTCCTGTTCAGGCCTCAGAAAACTCCTTTTCCCAGGGGCATTTCTCTAGTGAAGGGTCACACGTGTACAGGACTCAGGCCCAAAGCACTAAGGGTGGCCTGTGGCCTGAGGGGGGCATCACACCCCCTTTTCCCCGAGTTTGTGCTGGGTGAATGCACCACAGCCCCAGGAGATCTTCAAAGCAGCAGCTCGTGCACTGGGCATCCGGTGGTTCCCAGCCCAGGGCTGTGTGGCTGGGCAGAACCCCTTAACGGTGCTTTGAGGGGGCCCTCTGGGGGGAGCCAGGGTCCGGGAGGGCTTAGAGACCCTGGCCCAGCGTTCTGGGGACCCCTTGGCTGGAAGGGGGAAGGGTGAGGGGGCAGTGGTCAGAGGCAAGGCCTCATCCCAGGCAAACACACCCTGAACTGGAGCCTGGAGGGTGTCAGCCAAACATCCCCCAGACCCTGCTCCTCTCTCAGCTGCATACCCCCACCCCCAACGGTAAACCCAAGCCAGCTGGAACCCAGAAACACCCGGGGACCCTGAAGCTCCCTTCTGAGCCCTCCGCAGCTGAGCCAGCGGGACCTCTGGCTCCAGAAGAGGCCGGTTTGGTGTCCAGTCGAGGCACATTTTGGGGTCTCACCATGCTCAAGCCTGGGCCTGCACTGGAATCAGAATTACCCATAAAGAACTCTTACAACCCCAAAATAAGAAGGCAATTTTAAATACAGGCAAAAGATTCAAATAGATATTTCACCAAAGAAGCATATTAAAAACTTAGCATCATTAGTAGGCAGGGAAATGCCAAGCAAAACCACAATGAGATACCACTTCATACCCACTGGGAGGGCTAAAATAAGAAAGACGGACACTAACAAGTGCTGGGGAGGCCGTGGAGAAACTGGAACCTCTCACACTGCTGGTGGCGATGTTGAGTGGGGCAGATGGTTGAGAAAGCTGTTTTCCAAAGAGTTACTGGATAATCCAGTTAATTCCTCTCCCAAGAAAACACCCAAGAGAAATGACAGCACACATCCACACAGTCTTGTACACAAATGTTCATGGCAGCGGTGTTCATGATAGCCAAAAAGTGGAAATAACCCAAATGCCCATCGACAGATTAATGGATAGACCCTACAAGGTATATTCATACGATGGAATGTTATTGGGCAATAAGAAGCAACCAACTGTTGCTATGTGCTACGACACGGGTGAACCTTAAAAACACACTAAGTAGAGAAAGCCAGATACAGAAAGACCACATATCGATGATTCCATTTATTTAAAAATGAGCAGAAAAGGCAAATCAATAGAGACAGAAAAGAGACTAGTGGTTGCCCAGGGCTGGGGTGGGAATGAGGAGCGACTGCAAATGGGTACCAGGATTCTTTTGGTGGTGATGGAAATGTTGTAAAATTAGATTGTGGCAGTGGATGTGCAATTCTGTAAATTTACTGAAGATCATAAAAATGTACCCTTCAAATGAGTGAATTTTATGGTACGTAAAACAGACCTCAATAAACCTATTAAAAATGATGTCCTTCCAAGAGTTCAGAGGGGTGTCTGGAGACCCTGGGCCAGCCCTCCTGAGGGTGTGACCCCAGCCAGGTCACCCCCTAGGCTTCCTCATCAGTGAAGTGAGAGCAGGGCACCTACCTCCAGGGGCAGGTGCAACCGTGTCCAGCAGTCCCCCCACTCCAGGCCCTCCAGCTGGGGACAAGTCCCCTGGGCAAGGCTGGCAGGGGACCCAAGGTGGGTAAAGGTGCTGCTGTCTGGGGAATCAGCTCGTTTTGATGTTCCCAGGGACGGCAGCCATGATGAATCAGCCAGATGGTTTGGCCGACACGAACCGACAGTCGGTGCCAGTGGAGGCAATGGGCACGGGGCGGGAAGCGGGTCTGTTGGCAGCATTCCCCCCTCCTTTACCCCCCAGGGCTGGGTGAAGGGGGCCTCTTGGCCTCAGCAGCAAAATTCCAACCCCAGGTCCTCTGACTAGAACAGGAACCCTTTGCCCATAAAATACTGGCGGGCAGAGTGTGCCACTTCCACCTCTTGATTGGAGTCAAGAGGTGTCGGCAGGGTAGACCAGTGGTTATGACACAGAACTTTGGAGCCAGGCTGCCTGGGTTCAAATCCCAGAGGAAGCATAGATTGGCTGTTTGACATTAAGCAAGCTGTCTAACCTCTCTCAGCTTGCTTATCCCCAAAATGGTCAACATAATGATAATGCCCACACATGGGCTATAGCAAGAATGAAAGCAATGGATGTAGAACTTCCTGGGACCCTTAGCAGCTTCTTTACTCTGAGCCCTGACCGATGCAGGAGCTGGAACACTGCAGGCGGAACTGCTGGAGGGTAAGAAGGGACAAGCTTAGGCTTGAGCAGCCCACGAGGCTGTATGTCTGGGCAGGGCCCCCTTCTCCTCCTCCTGCTGCCGCTTCTCCTCCTCTTCCTTCTTTTTGTAAACCCTGGGAATGCTGGCAGGGATGGGAACTCGACGGTGAATCAGAACCTTCATGTAAAATGGAGCAGCCACTCTGGAAAACATTCTGGCCGTTCCACAGATGCTTAAACATAGGACCCATCAACTCTACCCCGAGGTATATACCCAAGAGAAACGAAAACACATGTCCACATGAAAACTCGCACACCGATGTTCTTAGCAGTGTTATTCATAAGAGCCACAAAGTGGAAACAACTCAAATGCCGGTCAATGGGTGAGCGGACAGACACAATGCCCTCCATCCCTGCGACGGATGTCACCCCGCCATGGAGAGGGGGGAGGCGCTGATCCAGGCGGCAACGTGGACGCACCCTGAAAATACACTAAGCGAAAGAAGCCAGCCAGAAAAATCCACACATGACATGAGTTCATTTATATGTAATGACCCGAACAGGCAAATCCTCAGAGATGGGGAGCAGATTCGTGGTGTCCAGGGCATGGGGAGCAGGGGGAATGGGAGGTGGGGGTGGGCAACAGTAAAGGGTGCAGAGGTTTTTTTTTGAGGTAAAGAAAATGTTCCAAAATTGTGGTGATGGTTGCACATAACTGTGAATAGATTAAAGACCATTGAAATGTACTGTAAATTGCACTTCACATGAGTGGAATGTTCGGTGTGTGGATTATATCCCAATAAAGCTGTTAAACTGTTTTTTTAAAAACAGACTCCTGGTGTTTGGACACGGGCGGGACGTTCGATACCAGTAGGTCCAGCTCTGCTCCAGATGGACAGGCTGAGGCTGGGAGGGGAAAGTGCCCAGGGCCACTCCAGAAACAGTCCCCACGCCGGATTTCCTCCACTTGGGGGCCGAAAGGCAGGGCTCCCGTGGGGGTGCGCGCCAGGGGCCTCTATCGCAGGAAGGCCTGGCTAGGGAAACGGGGAACGGCAGGTGCCTCTTGAGCATCCGATGAGTTTTGCACATGCGTCCCACCCAGGGCACGTCCTCTCCACCAGGATGAAGGGGAGGGAGGAAAAGCGCACAGCCACCAAGACTATGCAGGCAAGGTCACCTATGTGGGTACCAGGGCCTTGGGGTGACCCCTCAGTGACAGAGGAGGAGAGGCTGAGAGGTGACAGGCTCACCCAGCCCAGGTCACAGAGCAGGTGTGACACAGCCTGGAGGGGAGCCCAGGTTAGCACGACCCCAGACAGCGAGGATGGGCCCTTTTTACTCCATCCCAGGAGGCCGAGGGTCCACACAGGAAGGAAGCCCTGCCCCAGGGACGCTGACTCAGCCTCCCCATCAGAAAGGGCTCCTCACTGGGGGGCCCTGGGGGCAGAGGGGAGGGGGGACAGTGAGTCACAGGGGCCCACTGATCCCCACCAGGGTTCCCAGCAGCCCTCCCCACCCTGCCCAGTCCCTCTGATCTCCTGGAGCCACCCCCGGAAGCCCTGGGAGCCTGGTCTCTGTGACCCCCGCCTCTCCTGCCCACACCCCATTGGAGCTGCCCAGGGGCTGGGGGCCAGTCATCTCGCTGCCACTCCCTCTCCCCAGGATGGCCAGGTGGCTCCCCGAGGCTCCGCGCCGGCACCAGCCCAGAGAGGACTCCGGGGCCTTGGGAAGGAGCAGCAGTGGCGGCAGCCCCTCCTGCCTGCTCCCCAGGGCCCTGGGAGCCTGCATCACCCACCCTGACCCCACAGTCCCTCCCACGAACCCGGCCCAAGACACGGTAGAGGCTGCTGCCAAGGAGTGAGAGGAGGGTGTGAGCCCAAAGCCACGGGCCCTGCAAACGGGGTGCACCATTTAATTCGGCTTGTTCCTGGCGCAGGAGGGGCTCTCCAGCTTGCAGAGGGGAAGCTGCCTACCCCATCCCAGGAGCAGGGAAGGAGCAGGGGGAGAGGGAGAGACCTTGGAATACACCAGAATTGCCCCTGGCTCTGTACTTAAAAGCCAGGAGACTTCAAGGAAACGGGCGTCCTCTCAGACAGGACCCCCTGCCCCTGCCCCCTGCCGGCAGCTTTCTCCCCATCTTGCCCCGGAGCCATCACGCCAAGCAAGATCCAATGAGCTATAAAGGCTTCAGTGGCTCCCTGGCTCCGGGCATTGGAGGGGGGTCTGGCACTACTCCCTCTGCAAGGTCAAAGCGGGGGACCCTCCCCACCCTCGCCCCTGCTCCAGTCTTAAGATCTGGGTCCTGAACTCCATCCTCTGAGGCCTCCTCGGTTTGCCACATGCCCACCTACCCAGAAAAATCCTAGTCAACCTTTAAAACTGAGCCCCCATCCCATGGCGGTCGTCTCTGGGGACCTTGCCTTCATCTTTGCATCTTCAGCATCCAAAACAGGCTCAGAGAAGGTAAAACCTGAAGATGCCACCTGAATGGCCCCCGTGGGGAGATGTACAGCCTCGGACCCTCTTGCTCTTGGACTGCTGGCTCACAGGGGGCTCGCCAAGCACCCCAAACCATCGGGCTCCCACATCCTGATTCCGAAGCCCAGGATGGAATATAATGAGTACACCAGAGAGACTGGGAATATGTGTAACAAGGTGAACAAACAGACTGATGGACTGGATCCGAGCCAGAGAGGCTGGAGTCCTCTCAAGAATTTAGTCTGCAGTGAAGGCAGCATCTCAGAGCAGCAGGGAAAGAATCGATGGTTTGAAATATCAGCTAGTTTGGAGCATGAACAAACTTAGATTCTTCCTTCACAGAAATCAACACAACGGTTAAATAAAGGCTTGAAGGACATGCAGGAGACACCAGAGGCAGAAACCACCAAGGAAGGCGATGGATAGAACTGGCCACCCACAAATTTTAATGTCCTGTATTTACAAGAAAAGATCATGTGATGGAAAACAAATGATAAACTCTGAAAAACTTTTACAGCATTTGATAAAGTGTTATTAGTCCTTAGAATTTTAGGCGGAGAACAAAGTAGAGAACAGTGTATATTGTATGCTATTTTTGCATAATAAAAAGAAGAAATAAAAAGATCTATAGCTACTTATGTTAACTTTGGCAAAAAGAAACACAAGGAAACTAATAACTTTCTAGAATGTGAATATTTACCCAAAAGGGTTTGGGTGGGAATGGGTAGAAGGATAAGGATGGGAGCAGGATTTCTTTTGATTCACATAGTGTTTTACAGATTCAAGAAATAAAATGAAATAAAAAGGAAAATATAGTAAACCCCAAGGTAAACACAGAACAAAAACACGTGAACCTAACTATCTATCAAATTGATAACCACATGTAGCAAAGTATTTCTTGGAACTTTTGAACAAAGTGATCTGATTGCAACTCCTTACAGGGATAAATTCTAAGGACACAGAGAATTGCAAAGGAAGCCTAATTTACTTTTAGAAGCCACTGCTATTATAATTCTGAAATTATTCTATGCATATCATAGGATAAAGAAAATAGTCAATATCAATGTTATTAGGCACTAAGATTTTCAGTGTAAGAGAAAAGAGATATAAATATAAAATAACCCACTCTGTATGTGTGAAATTTGCATTAGAAATACCAATGTGTATACATGACTTAAAATATATATATATTTCCTAATTTCCTATCTTGTCCCCTGAAAGGACATTCCAGTAGCAAGGAACACAACTAATACCCAGGTTGTGGATTCCATATACCATTTCCTCTCAACTGAGGCCTGAGTTTCTTTGGAGAAATGTTTAATTCTAGGTAAGCATGGGATATCTTGTATCAAAAAGCAAGAAAACTACCTAAGATCAAAAGGATCATGTCAAAAGAACACAGAAAATTTGGAGGGACTCATACTGGCTAAACTGGTATATTTGAATATCTAAAAGAATATGGTCATAATGAGCTGTATTATATTGAATAAATCAAAATCCATGAGTCCATTCTGATACTTAAAGAAAGAGGGTAGAAAGCTCTTTTCCATAGAAGAATATCAGCTAAATAATGTAGAAGGGTTTGGTGGTTCCTCAGTAAGTTAAACATAGAATTATCATAGGACCAGCAATTCCACTTCCAGGTATATACCCAAAAGAATTAAAAAGGACTCAGATACTTATACACTGGTGTTCATAGCAGCACTATTCACAATCACCAAAAAGCGGAAACAACCCACATCCTCCAATGGAGGAATGGAAAGCAAAATGTGGTACAGCCAAGCAATGGAAAATTATTCCACCATAAAATGAATGAAGTGCTGACATGCGCTACAACAAGGGGGAACCTTGAAAACAATATGCTAAATGAAAGAAGCAGGCACGAAAGTCTACATGTAGTATGATTCTATTTATATGAAATCTCCAGAATAGGCAAATCCATAGAGACAGAGAGAAGATTCGTGGTTGCCCAGGACTGGGAAGGACAGGAATTGGAGAGTGACTGCTTAATGGGGATCCGGGATTTTGGGGAGGGTGATGAAAAAGTTCTGTGACAGTTGCACAACACTGTGAATGCACTTAATGCCATTGAATTGTACACTTAGTATGGTTAAAAGGGTAAATTTTACGTGATGTGTATTTTACCATAATTTTTAAGTATGTGGAAGGAATGGTAAAACTAGAAAAATCAGTTTTGCAAACCCTAGTGCAATCGCTGATTGAGGCAAAGGCCACTACTGGAAGCCAGACCAGTGGGTGAAAGGTCAGTGGGGAATGGGACGTTCACGCAGTGCCAAGATCTCTCCCTACAGATTACTTATTGCACTGGGGATGACAGACTTCACAGTGGAGACCCTGGGCAGTAAACACCCAATGAAGTCATCAGCTCAGCATGGCTGAGGGGTACAACCTGTCAGTCCCCTGCCGTGATGCAATTTGAAGGATGTAACATTGTGTTCTAGCTAAAAAACATATTTCATCAGAGTCTCGTTATGCCTCTAGGCCAAACTTCTAGGTTACTGAAAATACAGGTGATAGAGAAACAAGTTAAACTGACCTTGTAAGGAAATAAATAGACAAATACAGAATTTGAGCTAGTCTATAAGAGAGCTGTGTGATTCTGAGAGTCATTGTAATGGGGGAAAAAGATGGCAGGATGAAAACAGACTAAAAGGGTGAACAGATGTGATCAAACGCACCGAGTGATTTATGAGAAGATCCTGGTTTTAAAAGGAAGCAATAAAATATATTATAGGAGTAACGGGAGATTTGACTGTGGACTGGATATCAGATACTACTGAAATTTTGTTCCTTTTCTTGGGTATAATAAAGGCACAGTGGTTATGTGGGTAGGAGATTATCCTTATCACTAAGAGATGACTGCTGTTGTATTTAGGGGTAAAGTGGCATAAGGTTTGTACTTATTTTTAAGTAATTCATCCCTCCAAAGTGAGATGAAACAGAGTTGAATTGAAGTAGAAGGGCTATGAGTGTTTGAGTTACTATTTTTTTCAAGTTTTGTATATGTATAAAAAGGGTTATAAGAAAAAGTTGAGGGGAATAAAACACCTACAGAGTGATCTAAAAAATCTACAATTCTCCTAGGCAAATTCTAAAAATGTTGTTCCAGGGAAGACGGCAGAGTAGGGAGCTCCAGGACTCAGTCCCTCCACCAAAACAACTATTAAACAGGCAGGAACTGTCTGAAATAACAATTTTGAAAGTCCAGAAGCCAGAAGAACCCCGTACAGAATCCAGGGAAGAGTGGGAGGAAGAGGCTGATAAATGACGGGGAAGATCTGTAAACTGCTCTCGTCACGCGGTGGCTACCGGAGCCCATCCCCTCTCTTACAGCAGGCGGCCGTGGGGCCCAGTCCCTGGCTGGCTGCTGATGACAGTGAGGGACATAAAAAGCCTCTTCCTCGAGAACAGGGGTGTGCACGGCCAATCTCTGATCATGGCTTTTGATTAGTAAATTTGGATCACTGGGTCCTGGGTCTGAGGGCAGCTGTTGTTTTAACCTTCCCTGGACAGGGGTGAAGATGGTGGAGATTTACAGACACAGCGTTACCTCAGGGCTGTGGGGACAGCTGAAGGGCTGCGTCTGCTGGGCAGGCCAGAACAGCTTGGCTTTGGGGAGCCATTGGAGATTTTGATGCCCTTTCTGATCCTCTCCACAGGGCACTTTGGAGCTAGTCTGCACCCTCTTTATGGGTCCCTGGCCCCATTGTGGCTGGAGAAATATGGAATTGGGAATATTCTCCCCAGGTAACCCACCTCCCAGAAATTGCCCTCTAGGCAAAAGCAGAGTGAGACAATGAAAGGAGTGTAAAAACCTATAGAGGTAGACAGTATGGGACAAAGGCCTGCTGGCTTCAGATAGCCAGGAGAGGGAGGTTTGTCTCCGGGGAAACAGAAGGGACAATCAAACTCCTGTAAACAGAGGAACTCCAAAACAACTAACAAGCAAAAGCCCAGGACAAAACAGATGCCCAGTAAGACAGGGAAAATCCTGCACACTGCATTTGCCTTGAGTAGACCTTCCTGATAGAAGGGCTGAAGCCCTGGAAAATCTGTCTTATCACCAGCTGCGTACAAAATCAGGAAACAGACATCGTAGGAAGTAAATCCCAGAGTTAACATTTTAAAATATTAAAATGTACAGTATGCAATAAAAGAGTGTAAGACAAACAAAGAAACAGGAAATTATCATCCATCCAAAGAAGTGGGTAAAAATACAGAAAACACCAATGAAGAAGTCAAGAAAGTGGGCATACCAAACAAAGCCTTTTTAAAAATTATCTTAAAAAGGCTTAAGGAGATGAAGGAAAGAAACTACAGGAGAGAAAGAACTACAGGATACCATGAAAACAATGAACGAACAACATGACAGTCTAAGTAAAGAGACAGAAATTTTACAAAGGACCCAAACAGAACTACCGGGGTTGAAGACCACAATAACTGAAATGAAAAATGCCCAGGAGGGTTTCAAGGGCAGAATGGAGCTGGCAGAAGAAAGAGTCAGTGAACTTGAAGACAAGATACTTGAAATAAGTCAGGCTGAGAGGCAGTTAAGAAAAAAAAAAAAGAAATATTAAAAGCAAAAATAGCCTAAGACAGCTATTCGTATATTGTGCACCAATATATGCATCAGGAGAGTCACAGAAGGAAAACAGAGAACAGAGCAGAAGAAATAGCCAAATAAATAATGACAGAGAACTTCCCAAATGTAGCAAAAGACGTGAATATGCACATCCAAAAAGCTCAGAGAACATGACACAGGATAAACATGAAAAAAAAAACCTATTATATTTTGATTACGCTGTCAAATGCAAAAGGCATGCAGAGACCTCTGCAAGTTGCAAGAGAAAAGCAACATGTTATATAGAAGGGAATCCGTATAAGATTCAGTGCTGACTTCTCACCCAAAACCATGGAAACAAGAAGGTAGTGGGTTGAAATACTTAAAGTGCTGAAGGAAAACAATTGCTAGCCAAGAATTTCATATCTGGTGAGACTCTCAAAAATGAGGGAAAGATTAAGACATTCTCAAATAAACAAAAACTGAAGGAGTTCATCACCACTAGCCCTGCTCTACAAGCAATGCCAAAGGGAATTCTTCAGACTGAAAGGAAAGGATGCTAGATAGAGTTCAAAGCAGCATAAAAATAAAAAATAGAGACATGCAGTCAAGGTAGTCATTTGGGTAATTACAAATGCCAGTGTTATTGTGTTGTACTCTTTGATATGTAACTACATTTCTTACTTCCTAGAGCTGCTAAAATGCACATGCACGAAAAGTAATGATAAATTGAAGTTTTTAGACATACAATGTACAAAGATACAAGTGGTAACAAGTGAAAAAAATGATGGGGGGAGCAGAGGGGTTCAGGCAAAGTGTATGCACATATATGTGTATGCTATTGAGGTTTAGTTGGTTTAAACCAAATATGATTGTTATATATTTAGGAGGTTAAATTTTAATTCTATGGTAACCACAAGGAAAGTGAAGGCTCAAAATGTACAAGATTCCTTTTTGGAATGATGGAAATGTTTTTGGTAATGGATGGTAGTGATGGTAGCACAACATTGTGGGTGTGATTAACAGCATTAAAACATATACCTGAACATGGTTAAAAGGGAAATGTTAGACTGTATATATGGTAGCAGAATAAAAACATTTTAAAAAATCCATGGTACTACACTACACACTGAACCCTAAGTTAAATCATGGACTTAAATTAATATTACAATTATAAAAATGTGCTATCACCAGTTGTAACAAACGTTCCACACCAATGCAAGGTGCTGGTGACGGGCTGGTGTACGGGAATCCTGTATCTTATGCATGATTGTTCTGTAAACCCACAACTTCTCTAACAAAGGAAAAAAGTTCTAAAAATGTTATTCTTAATATAGTAGTCCTCAGCCCTGGCTGTGCTTCAAGCCCACATGGGAACCCTTAAAAAATACCAATGTCGACGCCACTCCCAGAGGTTCTGATTTAATGGTCTGCTGTGAGGCGCAGACACACAACTTTTATTTTTAAGCTCCAGGGATGCTCCTCTGCAGCCTGGGTTGACAACCATCACCTTTCATTACTCATGGGAGAGGGAATCGTGTCTGAAACAGCTCCTAACACCCCAGAGCTGTGCAAGGAGAGCCGCTTATAAATGACCAGTGAGAAGGTGAGGGAGCCGACGCTGGGTCCAGCCTTGCCCAGCTCGTTACCAATGATTATTCAGTTAACTGAGGCAATGACTCGTCTAGGCAAGTGCTCCCCTTCCCGACCAGAGAGGACTGTTCTTCAAAGCTTTCCCTCCTGCTCAAGCCTTCAAAGGATTGCAGATGGCTCCTTCTGGCGGGTCCAAGGCATGTGCAAAAGGAGGAGGCCGAGATGGGCTGCAGAACCCAACGTGCAGAATTTCTGGCTTGTTCTGCAGCTGACGTAGGGACGAGTATCGC